>QANT01002250.1:0-59799 GCA_003254885.1 Purshia tridentata | reverse complement strand
AAAAAAAAAAAAAAAAAGTGAAAAAAAGAGGGAAAAAGATTTAATTAAGAAATTGATCGAAATTAGTCTACTTAAAATTTTTTATAGAAAACAAAGAAATTGGCCGAAATGGTTAACTTGTGGGTGAAAAGTCAACAACTATTAGAAATTTGTAATTAAGGTTGAGAGCTTTGTTGGTTAGACATATGATGACGTATGTACTGAAAACATAATCAATGTGTTGATGAATGAGTAAACTGCAGGAGATGAGGTTTTGGCAGATTCCAGACATGCAAGTCATGCTTGCGGGAGGTTGGTATAGATTCAAGTTGATTTATTTTATTTTAATTAAATATTTAAGTTCTTAAAGATCAATTTACATAAAGATAGAATTAAAAATTATATTTTTATTAAAGTGCTGGGTAGAGAAATAAAAAATTGAGTGACTAAGCATGTCCAAAAGATTTCTCCAAAATCACTCTTCAAATTCACATTTGATGAACTATGTAGCAATTTAAAGAGTAATATACTTGAATTTTTTTCTTGAATTTTTTACTCTCCAAAAAACTCTTCTAAGTTTAAATATTTGTATCTACCCTATGCACTAATTATTTGTATTTTTTCTATGCACTAATTATTTGCATTTGTTTTAAGTATTACTTATTTTTAAAGTTTAGTTTATTCAATTGAAAATTTATTATTAGAGGAAAAAATGCAAATTGTATGGAAATTGTAAATAAAATAAATGTCATTAATATTTGAAGAGAGGAGAGAGGATCCTAGATTTGAAGAAATAGAAATTAAAGATTCATTTTGAAGAGTTTTAGAACCCAAAATACTTTTCTCTTTCTTCAAAAAATAAAAAAATTTTCATTTAAAGAGTCTTTTGGAAATGCTATAAGTACTTGTTAAGGAGACTTGGGACTCAAGTCTAGCTTTCTCTTGAAACCACCTGCATTAATTGGGGTTTTGAGTACAGAATACTTACAAGACTCAATTTTTAAATTCAATCTCAAGGAAAACCATCTGCATGTCACTTGATTCTACCTTAGAGTACTTTGATCATCCTTTTTAACCGCAAAAATCGAATTTGCGATTGATAAATAATCGCCATTTCTCCTTGTTGCATTTAGATTTCTGGTTTGGTATGCACAAATCAGGCAAAACCCTTGTTCTTTTACCTTCTTAGTTCATTGATTTAAAGTTATAAGGGATAGATATATTATTAAGAAATTCAGTATTTTTATGACATGCAAGGACCCTTTGCACAACGTTGCTGCGTCACGAGGGTAAAGTTCCTAGACCCTTTTTTGATCGTTGTATTCGAAATTTTGTTATTCAAAAAAAACTAAGGAAAGAGAAAATTCATAAAGCTTGGCTGCAAAGGAATCTCCTTTACTTAAAAATCTGTGTGTGTTAAATGTTCGATTGAAATTTTGATAAAAGGGGTACCTTTCTAAATCAAAATGTGAGTACTTTGACATGCAGGCATTGGATATTTCTTTGATCATGAAAGAAGGATGCTTTTCTCAAAAAGTTTAGAAAAAATTGGTTGATTTTGATGAATCTAACCTTATGGGACTCTTAGAGATTTCTGTATTGCCAAAATGGGATTTTTAATCTGCACTTCAAAGAATTGGAACTAGACTTACTAATTAATGGTCGTTTTAAGACATAAACCATTTAAATTTGAGCATGTATTGGATTTTTAATGAATTGAACCTACAAGTAGAACTTTCTGCAGCTTGGGAAACTATGATTTTGTGAATTTGAATTACAAGCCTAAACAGAACCCTTTTACTTTAAAGTTCTTACAAGTAAAGCTCAAAAGAGTTTATTTTTGTTTTAAGGAATTCAGACAGGATTATGGTTAAGAAATTATTCAAAGGAAATTTGGGAAAAAAAGAAACTGCATCAGTCAAATTTAAAGTGAACATGTCAGTTTGGCTGGAGTTATAGCATAACATCTTTTCATATGCCTTGTGCATCTTTTCGTCTGAAATCCTAGTTTATATGAGACTTGTATTGGCAAAGACATGGATAAAATTTCAAGAAATGGATATGAAAACACGATAAACCTTATTCGATCGTGATTCAACCTATTATTTCGTTACCATTATAAGCTTATAGGTAAATTCAATATGGGAAAAAAAATAAAAAATTATTGCATAAATGTTGGATGCTTGTTCGAAAATGCCATATACATACTTTTAATTGTGATAAAATGCCATATAATCTTTCAAAATGCTGTAAAATTGCAATTTTTCTCAATTATGTCCATAACCCTGTTAGAATCAAGGGTATTTTTTACTTTTCACACGCACCACCATATATTGGAGACTAACCCGCCACTATTAATGATTTTTTTTTTTGTGCGAAAATAAAAAATGCCTCTTGATTTAACAGAGTTATACATGGATGAAAATGGATGGAAATGAAAATTTTGCACCATTTTGAAATATAGAAATTTAGGATTAAATACCTAGTTTCAATACCTTTTTAGAAAACAGAAAACTAGATTTTAATCCCTTGATAAGTTCAAGTTTAGATTAACACCTGATGTAAGATCAAAAATTGAATTTAGTCCTTTGACCCTACGTCCATGTCATCGTATATATTCCACATCAGATTTTTATTTTTTAATAATATTTTTGGTTTCCCTCTCCCTATAATACCCTTGTGATAATTTTTTTTATTGTCATAATTAATTTCATTCAAAATTCAAAATGAATTTACATTTATTTGGTTGCTTAGATTTAGGGGCTTAATTAAGATGTTTGTCTGTAAACTGATTGTTTTTCTCTTTCTAATATAAGTGCAGATTTTAATATATATTTAATTGACCTTAATATTATTTACATACAAAACCTTAGCTCCCACAAAATCAACCCAACCTGTAATTAATTACCCTAGCTGCAATATCTTAAATTTTCTCAAAAGATTTCAAACATGAAATTTAACATGGTAATCTTGGTTTAAAGAGAGAGGAGGGAGAATGCTTTGAATTTATAGACAACATGGATCCAATGGGTAAGGCGAAAATTGCAACCAAGAGTTTTATATTGGAGTAGGGGGGTTAACAAGGAGTAAGGAGCTTGATTGGATTAGTTGGGGTGTCTGTGTAGATATTTTAATTGTGTTTGTTGTGTAGGTATTTTAATTGGGGTTGTTGTTATATAAGTACACTAGTATAGGTACGCTAACAGGACACACTAGTGTAGATACGCTAATAGGAACATTATAGGCTAGGTATGCTAAAAGGTACACTAGTATATGTATTTTATTTAGGTATGTTCTTTAAGTACTTTATTTTAATCATTTTTTTTAGTACATTTCTTATATTTTATTTTTACTTTATTTATTTCTCTCGTCTTATGCATAATAATTCTTAATCTTGATAATTAATTTTGTTTTTGGTAAGCTTTTTTAGGTGTAATATTTTGCATCATTATAGGAGTCAATCAAGACAAATCAATCTTAAATTGGCTTTTACAAATGGAGAGTATACAAAATTTAAATATTTAAACACAAGGGTATTTTGAGAACAAATAAAATAATTAAAATAATAAAAAATAAATAAATATGAGCTGTAATATGAATGCTGATGTGGAAATAGTCAAAGGACTAAAATCAATTTCTAATCTTACATCAGGTCTTATTTAATTTTTAATCCTATTGAAGGACTAAAATCTAAAAGCCTCTTTTAATTATTGGATCTGTCCAACTTGCTACATCCTATTGGAATTGGCATGATTTTGTTTCACACCATGCTATTTGGTTTGGCTTCCAATTGTCCACATTATTCAATCATTTGCAAATAGTTGACATTCTAAACTCTAATTTCTTCTGTAAGAAATAAATAATCAATTGTGAGTTTGTTGTGTATATCATTATTGCCCATGTAGAAGGTCTAACATATTCTAGACTTTATTACATAATGTCTTCATATTTCTTCTTATTTAATATACTTTAAATTGTTGTGCCTACTTAATGAGATGTGAAATTTTGTTTAGAAACTAAAACACCCGGGTGAAGAGCTGGACAAATGGAATTTATTCAAATTGGTCTATACAAAGAAAACAAGAAAAGGACGTGTCCCAGTTAATGAGAAAGTGTCCAAAAAAATTGTAAGTATGTGTATTGTGTAATATAAGAAACCCAATGGCTTAGGATTAACATGTATAAACTAATGTAGGATGAGTTTGACAAACTGGAAGAGGTTGTCCTACAAGAAGGGGGTGAGATAAATACACAAGTGCGAAATGAAATGTTTGCCAAAGTGTTTGGTCCAGAGAAGCGCAACACAGTTCGTATGTATGGAGTCGAGGTAAGGTGGTCAGATGTCCCAGGAATTATTACTGAGCGGCGAGGGATGTCCTGTGAAGTTGAATCAATGCGAGCAACATATGAAGAAGCAAGATTGGCTGCACAGGCTGAGATTGAAAAAGTGAGGCAAGAAGCAGCTGAGAGAGAGCAAAGAATTCTGAAGGAGGCAACGGAGAGAGAGGATCGATTTCAGAAAAAACTTGATGCACTCGAATCACGAATTGGCAACAATGTGGCACATCCATTTGATCAAGTATTGGCTGCAGCAGGAGTAAATGAATCTGAAATAGACTTCACATCATTCATCAATCTATTGAAGCGAGCAGCAAGGCCATAAGTTAGCATGGAGGAACGCTAGTGCTGGAGTAATATATGGTATTTTGTATAATATTGGAATTTTTGGTATTTTGTATAAGATTGAAATATTTGGAAGTTAATTTGACTATTTGGTATCTGTATGATGATATCTGGGTATCTTACTATCTTTATATTGATATCTTTGTGATAATATTGGTTTTTTCGTAACATTGAAATATTTGAAATAGCTTATAACTAGCTTGTTAATTTATTGGCTTCAAAGCTCAAATAATGCCTAATATTTACCCAGAATGTACTTTTACCCTAATGCATTTAATTAAAACGCAATCTTTTATTATTCTCTTTTAATCTTTCTTAAATAACTAATACATTTAAAATCTTATCATTTTATTTCAAATATTTTAAACACCCGCAGCAACGCGCGGGCCTCAATTCTAGTGGTCCACTAAGAGTGTTACGACCCGTCCCTACTTTTCCTTTTTGGTAACACCCGCAGCAACGCGCGGGCCTCAATTCTAGTTTTATCTATTTACATATGCCACTGCTAGTAAAGGGTGGGACAAAAAAATAGTAAATTAATATATTCTTAAATATATGAAATAATACAGGTATAGCAACACAATACTTATTTTGTACAAAAGATGCCCGCGTGAACTTGATAGCTGCAAGAGGCTTTCTAGCATAATATAATATATTAATCACATAGATGTGCGAAGACTTCTATATATAAGCATATTTCAAACGGGTGGGACCCATAACTTTTACCCACAGGTATGTTATGCAGTTGGGTTTTCCTATTGGCTACACCCTTCAAGAGCCATTGAGGTGTGCGCTGTGGCATGGCAGTGGGGGATACTAAGATGCCACTGGTCCTCTGTGGGTTCTTGGGCTAATGCCCACTGAGTTTCACAGTGAGGGTTATTGAGTTTTCTAGTAGTGCAGAGTTGGCCAGGGCTAGAGAGCTCCCTTTTGACATCCACTGGTCCTCTGTGGGTTCTTGGGCTAATGCCCCACTAAGTTTCACAGTGAGGGTTATTGAGTTTTCTAGTAGTGAAGAGTTGGCCAGGGCTAGAGAGCTCCCTTTTGACACTCCTCTGGAGTCCATCATACCGGAGCCCGATGCTAGCCTCTGTATCAGGTCCAGTGTCCTAGGTTTTAGGCGAGGCCGAGAGGTTAGGGGCTGCGGGTGTGGAACATTCCAGGAGTTGGAGGGCAGGCCAACTTCTAGTTAGCATGCTGCGGAGATGGCATCTTTGTCACAGCGGGTGCAGGAGTTGTCGGCCCAGTTACTGGCTTCGCAAGCCGAGCAACAGCTTCAGAGGGAGGAGCATGAGCGGCGTTTGAGGGCAGAGCAGGAGTTGCACATGAAGTTTGAGCATGATCTGACCGCGCCGGTGGAACAGGCGATGCAGCTTCAGAGGGAAAGGATCATGCAAGAGGTCGATAGGACACAAGGCCCTACCCTACCGCCACCGCCCCCCCTTCCGACGATGATGCAGTATAGTGTTAGT
This sequence comes from Purshia tridentata, assembly GCA_003254885.1. NCBI lineage: Eukaryota > Viridiplantae > Streptophyta > Magnoliopsida > Rosales > Rosaceae > Purshia > Purshia tridentata. The sequence continues at coordinate 53,665 of QANT01002250.1, read as the reverse complement.
GTACCTTGATCATTAGGGTCTTGGTGTGTTATAGTTTGTAGTACATATGTATAGATATTTTATGGATTTATATTACTTTCATATTTGTTGTGGTTTATATTTTATTTTCAATTAGCTATAGGCATGGATGAACATAATTACATAATAATAATAACAACAAAGAATATAATAATACTCATAATAATCATATTAAATATAGGTAATGGAAGACGAAAGTACGAATAATAGTAGAATTTATATTTTTTTTAAATAAAAAATTAGGCTTGTAAATATAATAATATTTACAATAAATTATGGGTTGCATTCTCTCTTTCTAATCGAGAACATTTTTGTAATTACGGTCGATCAGCCTGATTTTTGGTAGGGACTATCAGCTCCCCTCAAAGATCACCCCTGTCAAAAATGAGCTCAATCGGAGTTGTGGATGTTAGGTAACATAATATAGAAGTATAGAGAATATTAAAATTTGTATAAAAATTAAATATTAAAAATATTTTGAATGTGGGGCGACGAACAAGAAGCGTTGCCTAAAGCAATTTGAGCGACGAAATAAAAGTTCGTTTTCGTCACCCGAAGTTGGTTTGGAGCGACGAAAACAATATATTCGTCGCCCAAACATATTAGGACTACAAAAACTTGTATTTGTCGCCCCAAGTCTACCCGAAATCAAATTTTTGGTTCTGAATGAACGGCCCGATCAACTCCGATCGTCGTGATAATTTGCAAGAATAAAATTTAAGTATAATCATAAAAAATGAACAATTCCGATCATTAAAGTACAGTTGTCTTATTTGCGTTTATCCAAATGTATAGCAATTACATAAAAAGTTAATATATTTATACTCTTCAAGTGTATTTATATTTAGAACCTCACAATGCTATCTTGCATCCAACAATCGAAACCGTTCATTTTGTTTGGCTCCGATCCCAGATCGTCGATGCAAAAGAATAGCTCAATCGTTGTTATGAGGATAATTAAATGAACGGTTTAAATTTGACTGATCTAAACCGTTCATCTCTTAGATTCCCAATCAAAGATCTTGCTGACAAAAAATTACCGTGATTGGAGTTGGAAAAGTTAGATATTGGAGGTTTCATAGTTGAACAATTGTGGTTGTCACTAGGACAAATAAATAAATTTATTAAACTTTGGGGCGACGAAATAGACACATTAGTCGCCCCAAATTTTTTAGGGAAAATGCGAAAAATTTGGGGGGAAATGAAAAAATTTGGAGGGAAATTAACCGCATGATTTTTAAAGTTAAGGCGACGAACTATTTTCGTCACCCAAAATTTTAGAATAATTCAAAATCCACGCCAATGATATCAGAGCTTAAGTTTTTCAAGTTTGGGCGACAATTACTCTATGTTCGTCGCCCAAAGTCTTCGTGTTTATATTCCTAGCCTCCATTTCTGCATCTTCTTCATTCTCATCTCATTCTCTCTCTCTCCCTCTCTGCAGCCTCCCCTCCGCCCGACCTCCGCCTCTCCCTCCTCCCACCTCCGGTCTTCTCCCCCTACTCCCACCTCCGACCTCCTCCCCCTCCTCCCACCTCCGGCTTCCTCCCCCTCCTTCCACTTCCGACCTCTCCCCCCTCTTGGCCTCTCTCCCTCTGCCTTCCTTCCTCTCTCCCTCCTTCCCCCTTCCCCCCTCTCCCGGATTTGCCACCCAAACCGATGCAAAATCCACCCAAACCCAGCCGGTCACCAAACCTCCCTCCTCTACCCAAGCCCCCACCCTCCTCCACCCGAGTATGGGTGGGTTGTTTTTTTTTTTTTTTTCCTTTTTTNTTTTTTTTTTTGCCTTTTTTTGTTTTTTTTTGTTTTTCTTTTGGAATTATATTTTGTGGTATTTTGTGATAATTGATGGTATTTTCTGAGTTTTGTAGTATTTTTTTGATTTAGTTGTGATAATTATTGTGGCATTTTCTAATATTTATGGAATTTATTGTGGTATTTTGTGATTTTTACTATAATTGATGGTATTTTCTAATTTTTTAATGATTTTTTTTCCAGGATTGTGGAGTAATTTGGGCTACATTGCAGTAAAGAGGGTTATACATGCATAAGAGGTGATCTTGGACAATTCTTTACTGTCAATCTATTAGTGAATTTTTTAGTATCATATGCCGCGTACTTATAATCGTTTTTGACTTTAAGTTCGAATAAAACTTCATTTTTTCGATTACAATTTTTAAGTTTTTAAATTTTTGTTTTGGTTATTTGTAATTTGTGGATAAATTGACTTTTTCGATTTAAATTGTTTTTTAATTTTGTGTGTTTTGCATTTGCAGGATCGTAAATATAAATTTATTTAGTTTTTGAATTACTCTTAAGGTAATTGTTTACTGTGTTACAATTATAAAATAAATTATACTTGCAAAATATAATTTAAAGTGTTATTTAAATTGTAAAATTGATATTAATTATTCAATTTTTTAAGATTTCCTTATAATTTTGTTCAATTTATTTATTAAATCTAAATATAATAGTTTGATATTTTGGTTTGATTTGTTTTATGTATATTTATTCTGTGTAGATATGCACTTCGGCTCGTTGCAGTTTTCCTATATATGTAATCTAAACAATTCGATTTTTGTTTTGATGAGTCTATATATGAGTGTGTTTACAAACGTTCGACTAATTCGAAAGTATGCACTTCGGCTTCCCTTTTAGTGCCATGTTATTTGTAGACGTGTTTACAAACGATCGTTATTTATAAATTTTTAAGTTTATGTAAACAAGACATTTATTTACAAATTTATTAATATATCTTTTATATAATTTTTTATTTTTTACACCTTTTTTTGGAAATCATTTAGAAAAACCTACGAATTGTTTTTTAAAAAAATCATTAGTATTTTGGGCGACGAACTTCTTTGTTGCCCAAAAGACTTTGGGCGCTGAACTTCTTTGTCGCCCAAAAGACTTTGGGAGACGAAAAATCAATTTGTCGCCCAAAGTTAATGATATTTTCTTTTAAAATATTGCCCGGGAACTCACTTTTGGGCGACAGTTAAGGATTCGTTGCTCAAAGTTATTTGGGCGACGAAAGGTGTTGTCACTCGATATTATTTAGAGCAGCGAGGTAACGGTTTTGTCGCCCAAAACAAGTTTGAGTGACGAATAATTTAGTCACCCAAAATGTTTTGAGTGACGACAACTTATATTCGTCACCCAAATCTCTTTGAGTGACGACAAAGTGGGTCGCTGAAAGCTAATTCCTCCGTCGCCCGTCATCGTTTTGGGCGACTAGTTACTAATTTTGTCGCCCAAGACCTTGGGCGGCAAGGATTCCGCGACGAAATAGAACGATGAACCTTTTCGTCGCCTTAATACTTGGGCGACGAACATTGAAATGGGGCGACAAACTTGTTCCATTGTCCAAAGTTTTTTTTGTTGTAGTGGGTACAATCCACCTTAATTCTCAAATCACTTTGTCCAATGTTCTCTTGGTTCCCTCTTTGGATAATGATTTATTGTCTGTGTCCAAACTTATGACTGCCTATTCTTGCCCCTTTTTTTTTTCCCAATTATTGTTATTTTCAGGACCTTCATACTTAAGAGGAAATGGGACGTGGTTTTAGGAGAGGGGATTTGTGGTACTTTCATGACTCAGACTCCACCATCGTTACTAATCAAGTGCATGCACATGAGTTGGCAATTGAGAGCATGATTTGGTTGTGGCATCGACAATTAGGGTATCCGTCCTTCAGCTATTTACGGCATATTTTACCTTCTTTATTTAAGTCTTGTGATAAGGAATTCAAGTGTTCTACTTATGAGACTTGTGTTTCGGCTAAAAGCCACTGTACTGTTTTCCCTTTAAATGATCATAAAGAGTTGTTACCATTTTCTCTGATTCATTCTGATATGTGGGGTCTATCTCAAACCTCTACTTCTGGTGGCATGCGATGGTTTTTCACCTTCATTGATGATTATACTTGTATAACCTGGGTTTATTTGCTTAAGCATAAAAGTGATGTGAGTGGTGTTGTTTGGCAATTTTGTACTATGATTCGAACACAGTTTAATACAACCATCAAGGTGCTCCGTTCTGACAATGGCCGTGAATATGTTAACACCAATTTGACCAACCTTTTCCAAGCTCATGGCATCATTCATCAAACATCATGTCCCTATACGCCCCAACAAAATGGTGTTGCCGAATGCCGTAATCGTCACCTTCTGGAGCTTACTCGTGCTTTCTTGTTAGATAAAAATGTTCCTAAATATCTATGGGGTGATGCTATACTGTTTGCTATGTATGTGGTCAATAGGTTCCTTCTACTGTTCTTGGGTTTCAGACGCCTATCCAGGTTCTTATTGGGAAGGTGCAAGATATGCCTTCTATTCCAAATCTGCCTCCTAAGGTCTTTGGCTGTGTCGCTTATGTGCATGTTCACTCTCACCAACGCAGCAAACTGGATGCTTGTGCGCTCAAATGTGTGTTTGTGGGTTATGCACCCACTTAGAAGGGCTATAGATGTTATCGTCCTCCTACTCAGAAGATGTATGTCACCATGGATGTTACTTTTCATGAAGACTTGGCCTATTTCTCTTTAGATGGCTCTCCTCTTCAGGGGGAGAATGATGGTGTTGAGCAGGGTCACCATATGTGGCTAAATAGTCCTGGAGTGCCCGACCAGTCGTAGACAACCCGAGAGCAACAGTGACTATGGACGACATGGCCAACCAGTTGGAGGATTCTCACCAACCGGGCGTAGATGACTAGAGAGAAACAGTGATCAATGGAGGTGTGCCCAACCGGTTAGAGGAACCTCACCGACTGGTCGAAGACAATCTGACTGAAATCTCTACTCAAACTGACTCCCCTCTCTCTCCACTACTCGTCCAATCTACTCCTGAGGCTTCGAATGAGGTAATCCCTGAAACTAGTGATGTTTTGTCTAACCCCCCTTGTTTTAGATCACATGCATGAGCTTGACCAACCAACATATGCTTTGCTTGCTCGCCCAAACCGTGGTAAACCAAAGAAACAATATGAAGCTGACCTAAATGCTAAAGCCAAATATCGCATTAGTAACCATGTGTCAAGCCATAGATTGTCAAAGTCATATGAGTCGTTTCTATGTCAAGTATCTACTGTATCTATTCCAAGACAGTTGCAAGATGCATTAGCAAATGCCAAATGGACCGAAGCTATGTCAGAAGAGATGAGAGCCTTATAAAAGAATGAAACATGGGATGTGGTTTCATTGCCTCCAGGGAAGAAGATTGTAGGATGTAGGTGGATTTTCACCAAAAAAACATAAGGCTGATGGCTCAGTAGAGAGGTGCAAAGCAAGACTGGTAGCTAAAGGTTACACTCAAAAATATGGAGTAGACTATAACGAAACATTTGCTCCTATTGCGAAACTTAATACAATAAGTGTATTACTTTCCTTGGTTGTTAATCAAGACTAGCCACTGTTACAATATGATGTTAAAAATGCTTTCCTGCATGGCAAGTTGAAGGAAGATGTGTATATGGACCTCCCACTAGGTGGTCTAGGAAATAATGGAATGGTGTACCGGTTAAAAATGGCACTATATGGCTTAAAACAAGCTCCCCGAGCTTGGTTTGGAAGATCTGCTCTGTCAATGAGAAGGTTTGGGTATAAACAGAGTAACTCAGATCACACACTGTTTCTAAAGCATAAGAGTGATAAGGTAACTGCTTTGATCAGTTATGTCGATGATATGATATTAACTGGGAGTGATGATATTGAGATTGGTAATTTGATGAAATATTTGTATAGTGAATTTGAGATGAAAGAGTTGGGAGATTTGAAGTGTTTTCTTGGAATAGAAGTCATCAGGTCAACTCAAGGCATATTCCTATCACAGAGAAAGTATGTATTAGACCTATTGACTGACACAAGAATACTTGCTTGTAAATTCGCTGGAACCCCGATTGAACAGAATCATAAGCTTCATGAGAGTCTGGATGGTGTTCCTACCAACAAAGAGAGATATCAACGGCTTGTAGGCAGGTTAATTTACCTATCTCACACTCGACCTAATATTGCGTATATTGTAAGTGTAGTTAGCCAGTTTATGCACGCACCTAGTGAATAGCATGTGGATGCTGTTGATCGAATCTTGCAATACTTGAAGAATGCCCTAGGAAAAGGCATCATGTTCACTAAGAATGATTACCTGAAAATTGGGTGATATACTGATTCTGATTGGGCTAGTGAAAATTGTTGGAGGTAATCTTGTTACGTAGAGAAGTAAAAAACAAAAAGTCACGTCTCGTTCAAGTGTTGAAGCTGAATATAGGGCAATGGCCCAAGTTATATGAGAGTTACTGTGGATAAGGAACTTAATGACTGACTTGGGGTATAAGCCTACAGTTGCTATGTCCTTGTACTATGATAATAAGTCTGCGATTGCCATTCCTCATAATCTAGTGCAACATGATCGTACTAAGCATGTGGAAGTGGACAGACACTTATAAAAGAGAAGCTGGAAAACCAGATTGTTGATGTCCCATTTGTGAAGTCTAAAGACCAACTAGCTGACATTCTAACTAAAGCTGTTTCTAGTAGAGTATTTTCCAACTCACTTTATAAGTTGGGCATGGTTGATATATATGCCCCAACTTGAGAGGGAGTGTTGGTGTGAGTGTTATTTAATTAGTTGTTTAATTAAGTGTAATTAGTTTCCTATGTCTATTAGGATTGTATCTCCTAGAGTGTCTAGGGTTTGTATCACTATATATACCTCCTAAAGTTGGAAAAGAATATACAGAAAACTATTTCACTATTTTATATTTGTCAGAACGTTATGCCTTTGCATTTTTCTATGTTAGGAGAAAACAATTCGTAATATATATTTTTATGCATTTCACCAACTTCTCTCACACAAATTCCCTCTTAAAACTTTTTTCCCCTCTAAATTTGATGCCTCTCCCTGCTTTGTATACACTTGGCTTCAATGGTCTCATACATACTACTTCTTTCTAATCATATAAATATAATCTTCCTAAATTAATGCATTTAACTAAAACTCAATCTTTTACCATTTTCTTTTAATCTTTCTTAAATGACTATATAAATTTAAGAACTTTCCATTTCATTTCAAATACTTTGAACACTTGCAGCAACGCACAAGCACCAATTCTAGTTGAAACTTAATTCACAGTATACATGATATGTTCATAATTTCATATTCTTTTATACCCCTTTCTACTTTGTTTTTGTAAAGACATTTGGATTAATAATGTTGATTTCTTGTAAAATTGCATTTTTATCTTCCAAGCAACAAAATGTGAATATTCACCAAATTCTATATATACTAAATGGAAGAACCGGGCACTATTCTTAAGCTGTTCATCTCTATTTTACCCTTGTTGTTTAAGCATTTTTGCATGTTCTACCATTCACTTGGCTAGGCTTTTTTAATAGGCCTTTGCATTTGTTGTGTCTTTTTTTATTTCCTTCTTTCTCTCTCTTTCTTCTCTACTCAGACTGATTGTCTCCCTTCTCCTCTCATCGGTGCTAACCACACTAACTAGATCGTTTCATCTTACTCTTAGAACTTGGTTTGTTAGTGGGAGATTGTTGTTGATTGTTTTCTTAGAACCAAATAAACACTCAATTCTAAGTTTACTCGCAAGTGCACGAATCGCGGCGTAGCAAAGCATGCAAATAACGAGGTCGATCCCACAGGGAATAGGTAAATAACATCTGATCAATTCAGCTTATTCACAACACACACACACGGCATGGGGGTTTAGATTTAAGGTCAAAACTCACATACACACTCTAACACACACACACACACTTTCATGGCATTGTTAAGCATCAGAATCCACCAAACTATCAATGATCAACTAATATGATAATCATGCAATTTCAAAAGACTACGAACATAAAGTTTGACTACCAAAGGCTTTGGCTATTTCCCTTTGGCGTTATACCCTCCTTATGCATATACTAAGAGCTTATCGGGCCTACCCTTAACGTGCATGTTTCTAGATAAACTAGGGCAATCACCCATGCACGAGTCATTAAGATTTGTGAAGATGTCAAACACGCAGACCACCTATCCAACCAAATGTACACGGCGCTATCATACGAATACTATTACCACAACCGTTGCTTAAGCGGCTGTTTGTTACTTCTAAAATTGTCATCCTTTCGAGCTTATTCAATCTTATAACATCACTAGAAGCTTATCCTTAAGGTGGCCAGTCAAAAAGCATCCACAACTAGTGCCTAGTTTAATTAGATAATAGGATTTTATGTAAGTACCATCATCATTAATTCCAGAAATCATACTTCAAACATTGAACATAAATAGAGGCTTCATCTTTAACTTAACAATGCATAAAAGTGACTAAGACATGAACATGTAAATAAAATATTTAATAGAATAAACAAACTGCCAATCCATGTTCAAGGTCTTAATTAACACTCAAAAATAATAAAACGATGCAAAGAGCATGAAAAAGGAAGAAGGGAAACCACAAGGAAGTCACGGCAAGGGCTAGGAGGCTTGCGGCAAGGGCTAGGAGGCTTGCGGCAAGGCTAGGGCAGCAGGGGGGTCCTCCTTGATACTCACGGCGGGGCTGGGGCAACAAGGGTGTCACGGCTCCTCTTGATCCTCTAGGGTTGCACGACACACTCTCTCTCTTGGCTCCTCCTTACTTGCGGCACACTCTCTCTCTTTCTCTCTAAAAGTATAAAATTCTGACTTTTGGTGTGTAGCTCTCTAGATGTGAAATATTGGATGTGAAAGTTGATGTAAAATAATGAGGAGAGGAGGCCTTTATATAGGAGTGAGGAGGTGCTGATTCCTTGGCCTCCAAGGACTAGGTAACTTGCGGCACAAATAGGAAAGTAGGATTAGGGTTTCTCCTTGTGGGCTTGCGGCAAGGGCATCACTTAAGCCCATGTGCCTTGCGCCTCTTCCCTTGCATGCGTGTGGGCCTCTCCCTTGGTCCATGCGCATGCCACCTTAGGCCCAATCCTTCATGTGATGTTGACTTGAGCCCATTGAAGCTTATAGAACCCATTTGACCTTGGCCCAACATTCCTTGGTCCACTAGGAAACTTTGTCCAACTAGGGTTAGGTTTTCCTAGTCCAACTAGGAATAGGTTTTCCTAGTGCAATTAGGATTTCCCTTTCCAGTCCAACTAGGGTTTACCTTTCCTAGTCCCACTAGGATTTACCTTTCCTAGTCTCACTAGGATTTACCTTTCCTAGTCTCACTAGGATTTGGTTTTCCTAGCTCAACTAGGATTTCTCATTTCTGGCCCTGGACACTGATGGTTTTCCTGGTTTGGCTAGGATTCCTTGTTTGAGTAGGATTTCCGCTTTCCTAGTTCCACCAGGATTTCCTCAGTTTTCCTAGTTTGATCAGGAATTGTCCAATTTTGGTTCTTTTAGCTTCTTTCTTCATAATTGCTTCATTTGACCTACAAAAGACAGAAACAAAGCAAAAACACACAAAACGCCAAGTTCTAGCGTTCTAGGTTAGGGAGTTAGCATATAAAAACATGCACAAATGCACACTCAACAATTTTTCTCATTTAACTTGGTTGATACCATCGATGGGTTCTGTGTTGGAGGTAGGCCATGCTATTTGTGTGGGTTATTTCTTTGGATGAATTTTTATGTTTTTTTTTTCTTGATTGACTGATAAACACTTTTTCAGGCTCTTTCACTGGTGCATCTTAATTAGGGCGAAATCTCGCCGTTTATCTCTTTTTGTGATCATCAAATTGTCTATTGCATAACAGATAAGTGTTTTCCTCTTTTCATTTTTCTCACACTCATATTTTCTTTGTGATGGTATCTTCTTTGTGTGGGTATTTTCTCCTCTCTTTTTTTTCTGTCTTCGTCTCTTCAGGTTTGTCTATCTAACCTAGTTGTGGGCGATTTGTGTTTGTTGCTTCGTTTTTTCTGGTTGGTCATACCTTGGTCTATGTTATAATTATGGTGGTTCATTTTAAGTAATTGGTTAAACAATCAACTTTACTGTGTATAAGCGTTGGTCATTTAAATGAATGTCGATTTTCATTGCGGTTCAAAATGCGTTTATCACTTTCAATGATTATCAATCTCATTTTTTGCCCATAGTTCCATTTTGTTCTATTTGGTTTCATTTTGTTTCTCATGGGATTACAAATTAATTGTGTGTGCTAGACGTCAGGAGCTCAGTACTATTCTTAAGGTGTTAATGACTTTTTTGGGTCTTTTTATATGGTCTGACATTAGAGTAGTGGGGCTATTAGTATTGGGTTTTTGTTTTTTAGGTATTCATTGTTTTGTTTATGCTAAATGTGAAGGGTTTTTACTGTTCTTAAGTTGTTATCTTTTTTTTTGAGTGGTTTTTCATGGTCTGGTGTTCAATTGGTGGGGCTGTTGTTATTTTTTGGGTCGTTTTATATTGTATGATGTTGAATTCATGGAGCTGTTCTTATTGCCTTTTTTCTTTTTGTTATTCATTGTTTCAAGTTTTTTTTTATTCCCAGTTTTATTTGTGTTTTAAATGGATTTATCTCTCTGTTGTAAAACTTAAGTTTCATTCATCTTATTCATCTCTCAAGGAGGTATAACTATATATAAGGAGTTTATTATCATCTTCATTTATCTAGAATTTTCTGATTTCATCTAAATTTTCTTCCAACTTCAGTCCAGAATTTACTTTATCAAACCGTTGTCAAAATTTATAATCTTGTACTTGTTTTAGAGCTTGTAACACCCTCTTCAAAAACCTATGTTTAGATTTCAACTTGGAGCTGTATATTTAAAATTATATGACCACAAAGATAGTACATGAAACTGCCTTGTTTTATTTTCTAGAAATTTCCCAAAGTTTTGACTCCAATGTTTAACAAACTTTTCTTCAAATTCGATACTCTAAAACTGATTGTAAAGCTTCAAACTTTGTTTTTGCTTAATTCAAGTTCCCAAATCTGTTTTAGATTTCATAACTTTTGTATGAAACTCAAACTCATAATTAAAATTATTCAAGACACCCAAAACGAAAACCCAATTTTAATTGAATTTCAACTTGTTCCTTCAATTCAAATAATGTAAAATTTATTTCTATACTCATATTAAACAAAAAAAAGTCAATAACCCAATTAAATCAAACTAACTAACTAACTACAAGAAATTACAAAATTATAATTAAGCTTTGAACTCAAACAAACAAAATTTGAACTATAAAGAACAACTAAACACAAACTTACAAACTAGATTAAATTAAAGCTCATAAGTATTTCTCTTTGTTCCTTCTTATTTTTATGTTCTCTCACTTATATATATATAGGGGCAGGATCATGGGACATAAGTTTTAACACATATTTTGAAAATTTTTTTACCTTTAGATCCTAAGAAATCCAAGGGCTTGAATTCATTGATTAAATGACATGGCATATTAGAGTTATAATTAATAAAAAAGGAAAACTAAATAATAGAAATTGAAAAAAAGAAAAAAGAAAAAGCATTAGATCTGAAGGTGAGCAAACGCTGTTCTACAGGAGAAAGAAAGGAGAGAGAAGCGATGTTGTTGGAGGGAGAGAAGGACGACACTGCTATGGGGAGAGAGAAGGGTGAAGCTAGTGACGCCAGCGACGCCAGGAGAGGGAGAAAGAAGGGGGACGCCAGTGACGCTGATATTGAGTATGAGTTTTGTTGGGTATACGAATTTTTCTCTCAGTATATGGAAATCTTATAATTGTGCATTATTCAGCAGTTTTATTTAAGAGAGAATAGGGAGTAAGGGGGAGCAATAAATTTCATTTATGCATATCTCCTCCCCCTGCGAGCAATGAAAATATATGTTGAAGTTCCAAGGGAAATGGCAATAGGGGTGCTGAAATGGAAGTAGCAGCAATAGAAATTCAATCAAATAGTTCACAAGCCTTTTAAATTGACTTAGGTCATCACTGTTGTAGACTTTTGTTTTGGGGTCTGCAGATTTGTTGGACTTGGGGTGGTTTTTTTGTCATATTAAATTGATGTATGCCTATATTATTCTATACAGATATTAAAATGATGCATATGAGAATTTCTCTTCTATATAAATATTAAATTGATGTAGCCCATATTCTATATAGATTTGTTAGACTTGGGGGTGTTTTTCTATATAGATTGGATTAAATTTTTTAACTCAACCAATCATTTGAAGGTGGTCCTAAGTTATATTTCATGGCATAACTTTTATATTTTAGGATGTGGAAACTCAGGATTTTTCAAATGCTTATTCAATCTAAATTATTAAGTTTAAATAAATTTAATTATGTTGAATTTATCAAGCAAATTTTATGTTTTTATAGTCCATATTCATTTAATTATGAGCATTTTTAATTAGAAAATGATTTACTTTTTCATTATTTTGTCTCAGCCCATATGGATCAGATCTTGAATTCTCAACATGAAGATGAGGATGTTGAATTCTTATCAGCTCCGAGCGGTGGCAATCAGGGTAGTTGTCATATTCTAAGTAAATATGTTTAAACATTAGAAGCACTGTTTGTGTGAATGTTTTTTGAAACAATGGAAGTAGCAAGAAATTATTATGAAGATTATGCTCGACAAGAAGGATTTTGGATACATACTCGATCTTCATCAAAGTCTAGGCTATGCTCAAATGAGGTGACTAGTGCAAAATTTGTTTGTTCCTATGAAGGAAAACATACCATGCAGACTAAACAAAAGAACAACAAGCAAAAACAAAATGTGGGAGAAAATGTGAGGAATAAGTTGCGAAAAAAAGACACTATGGTAATTGTTCATGACAAATGATCTTATCAATGGAAAGTATCTGTTTTCAAGGACATCCACAATCACAAAATAGTGAGCCCAGCCAAAAGGATATTTATGAGGTCAAGTCAACATATGCCCAATACAGCTAAGGATTTGACAGAAGCATTTCATAGAGAAAATTTGCAAATTAGTAAAGTTCCTTCAATATTTGGTGGTTATAAAAACGTTGGCTTTGATAATAGGGATTGCTATAACCACTTGAGAAATGTTAGACATAAGTAGTTGGAAAGTGGAGATGCACAATCAATTCTCACTTGCTTCAGAAATAAGCAAGCAGAAAATCCACATTTCTTTTATGCAATTCAATGTGATGAAGATGGGAGGACAACTAATTTCTTTTGAGTGGATTCTAGATCACACATGGCTTATCATTATTTTGGTGATGTAGTCTCATTTGATACCACATATCGGACAAATAAGTATGACATGCCATTTGCACCATTTACTAGAGTAAATCACCACTTTCAATCGATGCAATTTGGGTGCGCACTTTTACAAGTTGAGGCAGGCAACATTTTTGTGGTTATTTGAGACATGGCTTGAAGCTATGGGAGGCCGTCATCTTATATCTATAATTACAAACTAGGACTTGGCAATAAGAGTAGCGATTCCTAAGGTTTTTCCTAAAACCTGTCATCGACTTTGCCTTTTGCATATTAAAAAAAAGTTTGCTGAAAAATTATTACAAGTCTACTATAAAAATTCAAAGTGTATTTGGTCGACATATAAGATAGAGGAGTTTGAAGATCAGTGGAAGAACTTGATTGAGAAGCATGGATTAGAAACAAATGAGTGCTTTCTTTAACTTTATGAAATACGTGACTCTTGGGTGCCTGTTTATAACCATAATACATTTTTTGCTAGAATAAATACAACTACACGCAATGAGGGTATAAATTCATTTTTTGATGATTTTGTGACATCAACTACAAATCTAAAAGAATTTGTTGTCAAGTATGAGCAAGCCATAATAAGATCTTGAGAAAGGAAAGTGCCAAAGATTTTATATTAGAGCATAAGTATCGTATTGTGAATGATGATGAATTACTTTTGAAGCATGCAGCAAAGGTATACAAGAAAAATATTTGAAAAGTTTAATGGTGAAGGGGTTAAAGTTGGTCGACTCAAAGTTGAAGAACGGGGATATAATAATAAATTTCACCAATTTCAGATGCTGACAAAATATGGTGAATCTGAAGAATTTTTAGTGAAATTAAATTTGCAGACTTATGAGGGTACGTGTGAATGCAAAAATTTTGAGTTTTTTGGAATGCTTTGTCAATATATTATCAAAGTATTTATCCATCTAGACATTGACACGATACCATCCCACTTTATTCTTCCAAGATGGAGTAAAGGGGCAAATAAGTTTAGGGTTATGGATTCAAAAAAATTGGTAGATAATGATGATAAAGAGCAATTAGAGGCATTGAGATTTTGTCATATTTGTTGAATAGCTACCAAGTTGGCTTGTTATGTTGCACCATCAAATGAGGTTTACACAATTACACGGATGCTTGTGATGAATTGGATAAAAAATCACTACAACAATAACCTTAATAGATATCATACTTTAGTTATTATAAAAACTGATATTGTTAATTTTTTAAAATCAATTGAACTTTTGGATGATTTTTAAATCTATTTACATGTCACCTACTTGTACCAACTACTATGTTAAATTATCCATTTGAGTAACAAAATATAAGCAACTGATAACTAAAGTTTAAGTTATATCCAACTCAGCTTATTTCCACAAGTTAGACCCGACACTTCCTCACTTAAACGACTCACCCCTGCAGTCTCATAGACTCACTTCTTCTCCCTCACAGAACGCCTTCCTCTCTCATAGAACTCACCTACGCACCCATCACTGAGAAGGAGTTTGGTAGTCGATCTCACTACCAAACTTCTTCTATCTCATCTTTAGGCAACGTCGGCAACCTTGGTGCCGTGCAAGTGCGACGCGTACTGTAGATTAAGGCGAACTGGATCCGGCCATTCTCTCTTTTCAGGTGCGACGCCCCCTTTCTCTCTTTTCCTATGTCCCCTTCTCTCTATTTCCTCTATCCCATTCAATTTATTTATTGAAAACTAGGGTTTCATATTGGGGGTTTTAACCTCTTGGGTTTTATGGGTTTAGCCTTTTCTGTCTAACCCCTATTCTCTCTCTCTCTCTCATTGAGTTCATGCTATTTACTCAAATTAGGGTGTGAAATTTAGGGGTTTTGTTGTTGTGGTTTTTTTTAAGAGAGAGGGCTGCATTTTGGTTTTGAGCCATTATGGCTTTGGGGTCGACTTGGGTCTAGGATCTCTGGTCTTGAAGATCAGCAAGCAATGATATAATAAAAACTGTAGAAAAGCTTGGAGTATTGCTCATTCCCTTTGTATTACTTGAATAAGTATTATGCAGACTTGCTTATGTCTTGACTCTTGCTTGGTAAAAATCAAGTTTTTACCTTGCTGCCTTGTTTTCTATATAAGTATATTTATGCTATGATTTTCGTAAAACTGTTTTAGCATGTAAAAATAGACACATACACCTTTCTTTTAAGCTACGAATCGCTTAAAAATGATCTCATATGATTGAGATATGAATTTTTAAAGTTTTTGCAGAAATCAGCAACTTTCTGCATTTTTCTCTTAAGAAAACCTTAGGTTTTGATGGTCGAATTTTGATACATTTAGAGTTGGATTTTGAAATTGCTACCCTGGTTTATAAACATGATTTTAGCTGTGTTCCAATTGGTTTTACTCATGTGGCTTGGCCCAAGGAACTAGTCATTGAAATTGTGCAGCAGGTACTCTAGCCAGTTACTTTCCAATCTATTTCCTTATAATTTACAAACAAGTTTGGGGTCATAAATCAAGTTTGCCCCTGTAATTAACTTTACAGTATATGATCTTTTGGCAATTAACTTGCTTATTTGGAAATTATAGGAGGAAAAAGGGATAAAAGCTAGGATGGTGAAGGAGTTATTCAAGAAAGATATTCACCCAGAAACAAGAGTCCCAAAGACATGCATGCTGTTGTACCTATATGCCAGGGACACTATGGTGTACACTGGAAAGGTTATCACATCTAACATAGAAGAAGAGGTATTTGGAGCTTCCCGCAGACTTTACATCTTGAAGGAGGATATTACTTCCTTGTTGGAGATGCAAGAATTATCAGCTAACTGCATAGTGGTTTATATGAGGTAAATAATAAGCTACTTTAATTAAGTGATTTTGTAAGTACATTGTATATTTTGCCATGTGATGACGAATTGTATGTGATGCTATTTAATTCTATTTAATTATTAGGTACCTATATGTTAAGCTAGTGAAAACAAACATGCATGAAATGGTTGGATTTATGGACCCCGCACGCGTCTCTATTCATTCAGGACCTTTGGAGCAAACGTTGTCCTACATAGCTGAATGTTTCATGCAAGGCAAATGCGATCGGGTATTTTTGGTGCCATACAATGTTGGGTAAGGCTCTTTATTTGAACAATTAAACAATGGATTTTGATAGGTCATGCATGCATATTGGATTTTTCATGCAAGTTCCTCATTTCATGCTTGTTCAATTTCATAGGGCACACTGGATTTTGACGATTATTACAGAAGACAAGGATGTGGTATATATCATGGATCCTCTCCCTCAAATCACTCGTGACCAAGAGGACCCTATTCTTCCATCACACTGGATTTTGATGATTATTACAGAAGACAAGAATGCGGTATATATCATGGATCCTCTCCCTCGAATCACTCGTGACCAAGAGTGGATAGAAGTAGTCAACAAGTAACATGCTATGCTTTCTTGTGTTTTTAACTGTATTATATATTTTCATTATTTGCTTAATTTTTTGGAATATAATTTAATGTTTAGCTTTGTTAATTCAGTGCAATTCGAAAATTCAATGGCCATACGAGTAGAAATCGAAAAACACCTCAATGGAAGCATCTTCCTGTAAGTGTTTGGTCTGTAGTGGTTGGGTTTAAATGATTCTTTGTGTCAATAATTCTCAATGAATAACAACTTTTTGATTGGATTTGGAATGTGTGCAGTGCCCAAAACAGCCAGGAGGTATTGAATGTAGATACTATGTAATGAGGTTCATGAAAGAGATAACCGAGGATCCAAACCTTGCATTTGAGAATTCGGTAAGATTCTAAGGATAACTGAGGATCCAAACCTTAAATAGAAACTGGATGTGTATTTCTTTTCCTTCCTAATAGATTAAAAGCTGATAGAAGAACCCCTTAGATACAAACAATAACTAAACTTCTACAAACTATAGCCCTCAACACCATCTTCATCATGACCAGTGACTTGTATTTGATTTACATTTATATAAGATGCCTTCACAGTTAGTATGCTTGTGTGGTAGGCTATATAAAAGTGCATTTAGTTAGCTAATCTGTTTATTATATATATGGACTTGATTAAGTTGGTTTTATTGCTAGCATGTTTGCATATAAGTTGATAGTATGGACTGTAGTTGGTTTTGTTTTTTAAGTACATGGTGAAATTGGATTATGCTGCCACTGATTTTACCTAATTACTTGTCTCTAAATATTTTCAGTGGGTTAAATATAAGAACAAGCGGAGTTGTTACACAGAGGCACAACTTGATGAGGTCCGAATTGAATGGGGAGACTTTGTGACCTCCAATTATTTGTAGAAATATCTAGTATGTTTTATGGGATTGGAGTACAGGGATATTTTGTCATTTTGGAGATATTTAGGTGAAGATATATATGCTAGTTAGCTGCAATGCCATCTTTTTTGTAAAGGCCAGAAGCTAGGAGATAGATCATGGTGATGTGCATGTGGTTTTAATAGTGGACAGTTTTCAGTTAGGTGTCTCAAGCTCATGCCAACTGCCGTACATACCAATTTGTTTGTAAAGATAGCTAGGCTGATGATTGAACAAGTGCACTGCTACTTGTGATATTCATTTTTGTAAATGGGGGCAGGATATTCATTTTTGTCTTTTCTTGAAGGTTTTGGAACAAATATTTTGATATTTATGTAATGAATGAATATTGATGGCTTGAATGAATGGATATTTTTGGTTGAATGGATTCTTGGTTGAATTGAATTTCGGTTGAGTTGATCTTGTCAAATTATGTACACTACTATCCACAGAAAATTAGTTTTTGGATCCAGAAAAACTGATTTTATAGCTATATTTAATATATCTCAAAAACTTATATATAAGACATCAGTTATCTTTCAAAACTCAAATTATACAAAGCTTATACATCTAAACTTATGAATGAACTAACATGTGAAGAAATTTAGACATGACTTATTTCGACCAAACTGATTTGTTTGGTAATATTCACATCAGTTTTTCAGTTAAAATACGCATATAAATAACGATATCAACATGAGTAAACAACTGACATGTAAAAGAATTTACACATTAGTTATTCCAATACAAAATGATATGTAACATAATATAATCATCAGTTAATAAAATAAAACTGACATAACATGTAACATAGAAATCAGTTTCAAAACTGATAACTATTGGGAGAATAGTTATTACTGCGGGGCACATCAGTTTTTTGGGTATTTCATATCAGTTATGGACCGATGTCTATCAACATTATTGTTGTTGCCTTGAACAATATAAAAGCTAAAGAGTCGTCATAGTCCAGTGCGAAAATCAAATGGTGATTTTAAGAAAAGCTTAAGTCGACATTAATGAAGATTAATAAAAGCTATCAATTATAAAGACATTAAGGAATTACCAGTGAGATTTAATTGATGGAAAAATGGGTAATTTTAAGAAAATGGAAGAAAGAGGCGATGATATGAATTTCTTTATGTTAGAACGATGCTCTAAATTTACATTATTGTCAGGAGGGTTTGCATGTTCTTCAAGAAATTTTAGTAGAGAGTTTGAGTGAATTGTCGAGAGGAAAGGAGAGACAACATGAAGTTTACAGTTTCATAGTTGCAGTGTCTTCTTCCTCCATTTTTTTTTTATCGAACTTCTTCTTCTTCACTTCAATGAAGATGAACAACGTTTTTTCAAACAACAATTTAATTGAGTATTATAGATAATAAATTGATAATATAAAATTTTAACAATAGAAAAAATTACTGCCATTAGATTTATGATATCTTATATAAATGGTGATATGTATATTGAATAAAAAGTTAAATACTGATGGGTCCAATTAATATTGCCACATAGGATTGAGGCACAATCTTTTGAGACCCATAATCTTTTCCCTAATATTATCTAGGGGAGTGCTAGGAGACCTCAAAATCAAGTGCCTTAAAATGGCCTCAGTGACATGGAATTTCCATGTCGTAATTTTATTTCATTACTTTAAAACCACATCATAATTAATTGCCACATCAAAATTTCTAAGGACATATCTACCCTTTTAATTAAATTTTATATTAAATTACAAACAATAAAATTATATTAAAAAAACTTAAAAACAGTATACAAAAATATTAAAAAACACACAGAAATCACAATTATGTTTTTCTACATGGTTTTTTAATTTTCTATATGTTTTTAAATTTTTTTGTATGTTTTTCAAATTTTTATATGTTTTTTAATTAAAAGGATAGTTATGTCATTAAAATACTGATATGGCACTTAAAATATGAAGTGGATAATTACAATTATGAAATAGAAATTCCACCTCAGCAATTTTGAGACACCTCATTTTGAGGCCCAAAATCATTTTCCTATTATATATATGCATGCACTCAATTATCAAAGACTATGGTTCCATTATGGACATGGCACCCAGTCTGGTCCAGAGCAGATTCGAAGAACCCTCCGCCGTGGAAGCTTGAGTCCATGCATGGTGGAGCAAAGTGAATAATCATGTCTCTCAATGTGAGCAACCCTGTGGGCTGCTGTGACTCATCATCCACCAAAAAGATGAAGCTGCTTTTTGTGTCTGCCATGTTTCTCATGGCCTGCTTCAGTGTGTGGGATTTCTTGTTGGTGACTGGTGAGTCCATTGGTGGCGAGAAGCTGTTTTTGAGGCGGAGAAAGCCTGCTGAAAGAAGAGCAGCAAGGTCTGGTTCAATGGTTCGATCAAAGCCTGTGGTTTTATGATCAGTCCCCATGTGGATGAACTTCTCCTTAGCTACTGCAATTGTATCATCAAATATTGCATAGAAATAGAATGATCAGAAACTTAAAATAAATACTCAAATTGATGATTCAGATAATTATTGGATCGTTTATAATGCTAGAAAAACTAAGAACTTATTTGCTAATCAACATAATAGTTTTCTTGTATTCTTATAAATTAAGAGAATGACGGAGAAAAATGGGAGGATATCGATCAGTTTGTTGATTAAATAAAGTCTCGTACTGGATAAGTGACAGCCAAGAATATTAATTTGTAACATATCTCCTTATGTTGCAGTGAGGCTTTTTGAGACAGAATTTAGCATTTGAACCCCACAAATTATGTTCGATACAAAGTAGGAAGGACCAAACCACATGGCCCCAACAAGTGATTTCACCTATATGGTGCACACGGAGCATGTATAACGTGGTGTTGGAGACCCCGAATGCCAATTTTCAGTGATCTATTTTTAGTTCCTATGTTTCGAATGGAAGAAGAATAGAAGATCGATCAAGATATAGTATATGTAAATACAGAGCTAGGTGAGGGAGACAGCAAAAAGAAAGAGTCATTTTTTAAACTATGAATTACAACCTAAAAATAATTTAACAAAAAGAACAACCCTAGCTCCCTCCTCTTTTTCCATTCCATCTGTAATTAGAAACAAAATACAAAAAATATAGATGTTGCAAAACTAGCTTAAAGGACTGAGAAGGAAACATGGATTTCACTTACTTTATATTCTGAAAGAGATTGTCATTCTCTGGAAGAAGGTAGACATCACTGTTCCTTATGCTACCAATGAGCCTCTTATTTTTTCTCTGTGACAGCAACTACACCACTTCGGTTTTTCCACAGAACATGAATAGCTTCTGCTATGCTTTGGTCTCCATACACATGTGCAACATGCTCTTCGGTACTAAACCTCAATGAAAACATGGGTGAAGAATGCAATTCCAACCAAAATGAGAATTAATTAACTGTTTCGACTGCAAACTGTTTTTAGCCAGATTCATCAAAGAGAAAAGGAAGAAAAGAAAAGAACAATTTATGGCGTGACATACTGGATGTCTGATAACAATTTGTCAGCAATGCTATCAAACCAGTCCAAACCATTTGATTGAAGCAGCAAATGGATTACACCATGCTATCCAATCATAAATAAATAATCAACAATTTTCCATATCGATTTTTTTTTACAATTTCACTTCAAACAAAAACCGTCTAAGATCATGTATCTAATCATTACAAGATCATGTTACTTATACAGATTTGCATTTTTGTCTGCTGCTAAATACCATATTGGATTTTTAGTACCATTTATGAAGTGGAATTTAGAGGTAGATATATACACCTGCGAAATAAAACCAATGACTTGAGAATTGGTCCGCTCTATGACAGGCACAACTTGCAGCTGATGCTTTGAAAGCAGCAGCAGAGCATGGAAGAGTGTGTCATCTACTCTTACAGGGAAATATGGATCCCATAGAAACGACTTAGCTAGCTCACCAATCTAACAGAAATAAAACACAAGTGGATTTCGAAAGCAGAATTCATAACAAAAAAGAAACCAAACAATCTGCATCAAATTAGTGTTATAAATCAGAACAAAAGTATTAATAATAACAAGGTTGGTATGCTAATAATACAGCCAAGGAAATTGGAGCACAAATTTCCCTGCATGTCATCTAGAAAGACTAAGAATAATTATCATGCGTCTCCGTGCATGCACACTAATCTGCATGTGTAATGCTTATATTGGTGGATTTTCATTTGAGCTCGTGTTGTCAAATTACTACAAGACTCAGTCACCATGTAGGCTTATTAGGTATATCAATTCCATCATACATTTATTGAAGTTCAGGACAGACTGGGAAGAAAACTGAAATAACAAAGAGGACAAAAAAAGAGAAAGTCATCATTTGTAATCCAAGAGCAGGAGGGTTGAATTAGGACAGAGGATGAGGTTCACATACAGTATAAATATAGGCACATATCGAAATTATTCATAATTCAAGCTCTTCTTCGGGTTTCTTGTTAGTGTTTTGTATTAACCAAGGAATTTCTGGTCTTTTTCTTAGACAACAGCTTGCATCCGGGAAAATAATGAAGAGCCAAAGTAGTTGGCAATACCAATTATTCCGTAATCAATTTGAAACGAGTGAGATCAGCTTTGGTTTGAGTCCTAGATAGAGGAGCTTGATGAAAATTCAGAGTTGTTCATTTTATATCCAACCTTACATGAAAGACTGAAGAGACAATGTTGTTAATTAGATGACTACCTGCAAACTCTGGGATCTAGTCTGTTGCTGAACGTTAAAGCATAAATAAACCAATGCTTCTTTCTTAGTGGAAATATCTGAGTGCTAGATTTATTTTCGGATTATTTGTAAGTATATGCTATGCTTAAAGTGATAGATGATAGACTACAGCAGACAAAGGAGTTTTATGATAGGCCTTTTGTACTGGATTAGTGCCAATCATTAGTTTTGCTAACTGTACCTTACTGTTACTGTTAGTTAGTCAAATAGTGTTTACCCAATGTACATATCTAACTCTATCAGTTGTAATTGGTTTAAGTTAAGGGAATACAACTCATTTTCATTACACTATTTCTCTCTCTCCTTTCATAAAGGACTAAGACCGCCGCATCAGTTGGGATTTAAAATTTTGGGATATTAGCTTTACTCGTTTCGTACTATGTTGTGGGGCTTTTAGTTTTTATTGAATTTTTAAACAGTAAAAAAAACAAACCTTGGTTTGGCCAATGTGAGGATACTGTTCAAGCATGTCAAAGACACCATAGCTGCCAAACTCTTCATCATTCCCATTGTCTGTGCTGCGATTTTCCACTTTTTCCCATTCCTCGAAATGAAATTTTTGTGAGAAAGTGAACATATAATTGGGTACATAAAACAACTAACCACAAAGCTCATTTGGGGTTGTGTTTCAGATGTTAAATTCTGCAGAAAAAAGTAAAACATACCTCAAGACACCAGAGAACAATGCTTGCAAATTCAATGAAACCAATATACCGATCCGAAAATCTTCCTGTTGCATTGTCCGCAATGGGTGCACCACTCACATTCTTCTCGTACAACAAATGAATGGCATCTCTTACACTATCCCCACTTTTCAATTCCAAAACTTTGCACACATTTACAAACAAACAACATGTTCAAAATGAGAGTTTAAGCAGACCAAATTGAAAAACAACAAGAAAAATAAATATTAAAAAAACAAGAAAAAATATACCCAACATACCTTCTTTTTTTCCCTAGAATTTTTCAAGAATAGCAGTAAGTAGAGTGCATAGGGCCTCACACCAAACCTAAGGCCTATGCAATAAAATAGGCACCAAACTAAAAGCCCTGCACACCCAATATTTTGCTACTATTGATATGTTTCATATAAAGTGATATCATTTCAATAGGGTTTAATTTTTGGTAGTTTTGTTAAAAGCTGAAAAGAGAAGAATGAAAGTTGGAAGATTATGATGTTATATATAAGGATATATATGGTATACTAGTACCGGGTGAGTTCTTGATGCCAGGGATAGCACTGACAGGGATGTGATCAAGAAAGAGTTGAAGAGCAGAGCCTGAATCAACTTGTTGGTTGTTTTCGTGAGTATTAATGTTGGAAACGAGGTTCTCTTTCTTCTTCACAGCCCCAACATCTTCTGAGCTTTTCATTACATTCTCTATTTGCCTCAAATCCATCTTCTTTCTTTTCTTTTCTGTGTTCGATTGGGAGTTAACTGTTGTTGTTGCTGTTGAGGTTCCCTCTCTATCTTTGCTGCATATCTGCTGCTTGATCTGTTGTTTAGTTCCTTCACCCCATTCACGCTCAGCTTCATGCGCTGGACAGATGTCAAAACTGCAGCCCTCCACTTGTGAGTTTAGAAACAAAGACACAGGGAACGGGTTACCTACTCTCAACGGTCAAAGCGAACCCTTTTATTCTGAATTATTTAATTCGGAATGAATCAAATCTCCCCAAGTAGGATTCGAACCTACGACCAGTCAGTTAACAGCCGACCGCTCTACCACTGAGCTACTGAGGAACAACAGGAGATTAGATCTCATGGAGTTCAATTCCCGTTCTCAACCCATGACCAATATGAGCTCGAAGTTTCCTTTGTGACCCCCGGAACTTCTTCGTAGTGGCTCCGCTCCATGCCTCATTTCATGCAGAGCACCATGACATGCCACTAAAGACTCGGTTTTATTATGGCATGATTTTCTGCTTTTATTTTGGCTTTATTCTTGAGCTAAAGTATCATGCGCTTCTAAATGGTTTGTTAAATAAGTTTCTTTTCCCTCTTCCAAAGTAAACAAGTAAGTTATAAAGTGTGATGTTTTTATAGTTATGCATAACACACTCTAAACTTATAGAATCTGAAATGATGGCAATATTACATTTGTTCAGATCTGGACAAATTTTTAAACTTTATTGGTTCTTAAGTTTGGAATTAACTAAATGCCAATGAAACAACAATGGTATAACATAGGTTCCTAACAATGCTTGAATACTAACAGAGTTTCAATATAATTCAAACATCTCAGCTAGGAGATTGCTGTTACTTTATGAACTTTCATTTTGCAGTATGAAATTAAGTGATGGGATATTAAAAGGAGGACAGGCTATATAATAGGAGTTGTCTGATTCTTCTTATCTCTGTTCTCCATTACTATGGCTGCCGGGTGACTTCTCTTTCAGACAACATCATCAATACCAGAAGTGTAGAAGTCACTACCATTATTCATAATCAATACAGACACAGAAAGTTCATAGGTTCTTATGGATATGGCACCTCTGAAGAAGATGAAAGCAGCCGACGGGTCACAGCTCTCTTATTTTTATACATCTCATAACTCTTCAAATCCCATAAGCTTATGAACTCCATTTTTACAAGTACAGAGGATTTTCTAGTTTAATACAGTAACAAAGGTGGTACTTGTCTATTTTAAAGACAATATGCTGCAGAAGCTATCCTCTCAGCTGCAAATGCGCACTGCGTTTGCAAGTCCTTTTCCTAATAGCACTTTTCAAATTCCTTAGGAAGTACTTGAGATGTTAAGATCCATTTATATAACCATCCCATCTTCTATTGTTGCCTTCTCCATTATAATTGTGATTCCCTTGCGAATGTAAAATCCATCTTCTGGCCTATCTGCTTCTTGAATACCCTATAGCGCCAGAGCAGTTAGATTGACCATAAGATTGAATATCTGATTAACAAGTAATAGGAAAAGATGAACGTATCCTAGAAAATGGGGACAAGATCATGGGAAGCCATGCTTACAGCTTTGTTCACGATCATTACGTTCTTCCCAATCTTTGCATTCTTATCGATTATACAATTCCTTCAAGGAAGAATCATAAAGATATAATTAGAGAACTTGACGTTTGGATATTTCATCTAAAGCTAATAATTGTTTCTCAATTTATGAGTCTAATTACCTAATCTTTGTATTCCTTCCAATACCAATTGGAACCTTTGACTCTGCAAGCAGAGATGCAATTTCAGTTTCTGTTTGGTAATAGTCTGCACCCATCATTATGGAATCCTGTAATATAGGAGATGACCACTTAAATAAACCAAGTCATCAGAGAAAAAGTGAAACAAATGATCCAGTCAAGTTTTCTTTTTGAAAACCATGATAACTCACCTTGAGCTCAACACCATAATCTAATCGTGAGCGTTCACCCACTATTGAATGCTGAACACTACATTCTCGCAAGAAACATCCATGTGAGATTATTGCATCCACAATCTGCAAAAAAGAAATAAAGCATGAGAAGCAAGAAGCCTCAATGAATCTGCAAATATGAGCCCAAAAGCACTTGCATACCCGGCAGCTGTCAATCTTGGTTGGAGGTAAGAATCGAGGAGAGGTGAAGAAAGGTGTCTTTGGGTCATAAAACTCAAACTTCGGGAACTACAAGAAAGAGAAGGTAATTTTCCAAGGCATTAGACACATTTCAAGGGAATAAAATTCTGTTGATGTTTGTTTCACACAACTGACAGTAAGGTATTATTTATACACAAGTTGCTGAAAGTACAATTATGCCATGCAAGAATATATGCCATTATAGCAATCCATATATCCTCCAGGTCACCATGCTATGATTTGCAATAACAAGGTGCCCCAGAAAACAGAAAGATAAAGGATGCTTGTTTCAATAGAATGTGAAAGTAATATCCAGAGTAGCTCTATTTTCTTTGGGTGACATGTTCCGTCTGTGTATCAGATTACTACATGTTGAACGAACTCAAACGATGGGAAGTGAAGGGAGATGGAATTCAAATTGTCATTTCTATAAATGATACAAACCTATTGCAATGAAACCTACCTCTTCAGTGAGGGCCAAGTTAGCATCATAAAAAGACTTTATAGTTCCAATGTCCTCCCAGTAGTCTCTGAATATATATGCCTGTAAAAGAAAATGACAACATAAAATCACATATTTTTTAGTGCTCTAAATTTAAGTGTACAAAAATCTAAAGGTATGTAGAAAATATGAAGAATCATTTATTGTTCATGCAAAAGGCTCAAATTAATGGTCTTTCTTGAGGCTTTACTGTTCCATTTCCTTTGGTCTTAAAATGGGGGTAGTCAAGCCATGATGGCTGACAAACCCACCTCCTACCAAACCAAATAGAGATGGAGAGACTCATTAGTAGACACTTAAACTGTTATGGTTCTCTTACTTGGACATTGTGCTCTTTCACTGCAGCAGGAATGATTTCAGATCCAAAGTCGTTGGATGTTGGATATCTCCATCTAAGAAGATTTAGTAAAATCTCTGTCTTAAATACATAAACTCCCATAGACGCAATATATGGGAATCTCATGGCATCTTGTGAGGACAATCCCAGAAGCGTCGTATCTGCTTGCTGCAGAATATCAACCAAGAAGGGTAAAACTTTACTCCAATATTACTTTTACAAAAATATAGAATCATGAAAGTCTAAAATCTAAATACACAGGTAAATATTTGAACATATGGAAAACCAAATAAGATGAATCTGGAAAACATATATAATCATCTTATCATTGATTCATGATATTATTCTCATCTCTATAATTTGAGTTTACTTTGAAATCAATTTTTCTCTTTTGATGGCCCAAATGTTTGCAATTAACTTACAAAAGGGTGAAATGGAACAAGTACGCAACTCTGCTTTATCAGTATAAGATTTCATCCTCATTGGAAAGTGCAAAAGAATAGCAAAGACAAGTATCAGTCTTATACGTTCCTCATAATGCAACTATTATGAGCACTTCAATAACAGGAAGCAAAAATTTATTTTAAACAAGGGTGGAAAAAAATTTAAGTGTAAAGGACCTCATTGAAAGTAAGAAAAATAATTTTGTTAGCATAAGATCTCCTATTTCTTGCATACCATTGCTTTTAGATCAGATCCCCTTGGTTTTTCCGAAAACTGGGTGATATTACCTCTGCTGTCTATCTTCACCAATCCAAAATCAGATGCGCGGCTGAGAATATGCATTCCAACTTTAGACAAACTTAACAGAAATAATTACAAAAAAAGATTGCGGGGTATGTGCATTGACATATATATTTTCCATTTTAGTTCTTTTGACTTATGAAAGTGGACTGTGTACAAGGAAAATACTAAAATTATTGATGTTCATATAGTATTGAAACTGCAATTGTAGAATATTTAATAAAAGTTGGTCCACACCCCCAACAACTTAAACTTTTGAAAGTGGTTGTAAACCAACAAAAAATATAACAATCAAAGTGGAAGATCCTGAGTCCAGATCCCCGCAACTATAACTACCCAATTTATGTTGAATTCCACATGAGTCTCTAGTGATGGAAAGAAGCCTACATGTAAGGGGAGTATTAAAATATAAAGTAATAGTTGCCTCACAAGCTAACAACATAAGTTTTCGGGAACAGTGGTAAATCAACAAACTTTACCAGAAACAAATTTTATATAACATGAAGGATAAATGTTTAAAGTCTTATAAAGACAATAAGGAGAAGAAACAGACCTTTCATCCACTGCTGCACATGAAACTGTAATATCGGCATTTCTATCAACATGACTCTGTTATATCATAGAAACTGTGTTAGCGAGGCCAAAGTTTGAATATCCCCATTTGACCTCCTTTTGTACCAAAAAGAAAAATCAACAACAATAGGAAATCATTTATGAAGGAAAATTATTATACCTGCACAAATTCCATATAATCCATGCGGTAAAGATGATCACCAGACAAAATCACTACATTCTCAATGTTCCTGTTCTTGGCATCCTACAAGAAACAATGCAATGTATTGCACCCAGAATAAAGTAGTGTGCAAACCAAAAGCAGCATACAGGCCGCCCATTATTATTCCTATCTAACCCAAACTTTAAATCGAAAAACTTCTTTACCTCAAATACCCATACAAATTGCCTCACAGCATCTGCTGTTCCTTGGAACCAATTCATTCCTGCTTCCCCAGGTGTTTGAGTGGCTGCCAGAACCTGCTCTTAAAGTGCTTTGAGTCACCAAATAATCAAGGAACTTGAAACAGAATTATTAAAAAGACGCACATTCGGATACATGTACTCTTCTCTTTTCCGCTAAGATCCTTTTAAATGCAAGAATCATTTATTCTGCTATTCTTATATCATGAGAAATACTTCATTTAACTAACAAACAACATGAAACTTCCCTTTTCAGACTAATTTGTCAACTCTAAACTTGATTTTTGCAGCATCTTAAATAATCATCAACCTACAACTAAATTTTTTTTTTATTGGATGAATAATGAATTTCTTCTTTCCTTGTATCACTGGAAACTTCAATTACAAAAAAAAAAAAATAATAAACAAACAAACAAAGAACTCAAAAATTGATAACAAATATTATCTGCGTTTAAGAACTCATTACCTCTACAAATCCATCCCCGAAGTTGATACCATTTCCAAAATAGGTGCGAGCAATGTGACGATTGAGAGAAGCGGAATTAAACTGGGTCAGTACAAAAATCTTGTTTATGTTGCTGTTGATGCAATTGCTCATTGGAATGTCTATAAGCCGATAGCAACCTCCAACTGGGACCTGCAATCATACCAAATCAATACGTAATAAAACTTCAAATGCAATATAAATTCAAAAACTTGGATAAATCATGGGCGTGTATGGTCATTAATATGAAGGATCATGAAACCAAATTTGGTAAAAATAAATCAGAAAAATAAACTTATGTCATCTTACTGCGGGTGTTGCTGCTCTACTGGTAAGAGGAAAGAGTTGAGTCCCTGCCCCTCCTCCTAATATGATTGAAGCTACATTCTTCGGGTCTACTCTTCGTTTGTGGAACGAGGGCACTTGCAGGGTCTGACATCAAACCCAAGATTAAGAATAACAGTATTCATCAAACAAACAAAGAAAAAAAAGTTACAAAAGCAATGAAAAAACTTTACAATTTAAAACTGGGTTTTTCATAAAATAAGTACATAAATGGCAGTGATCATACAAATTTTAGAACATGAAGGTGGTAGATACAGAGGGAATGATTGTCATTTCATAAATATCAAATAGATAATGAAAAGATCACTTACCACAGCCTCCTTGGTGTTATTTGTTGTGAGAACAGCAAGAATAGCACCAGGTCTCACCTTCCTGACCCTCTTCTCAGTTTTCAAAGCATTTGCCACCTGATTGACCCAAAGCCTGTTATCAAGGCTCCCTCTGATCATCTCCCCCCAAAACTCTGTATCCCCATTAAAGAAACCACCTTGAATTGGTTTTCCCAAATGGGTTTTTGGCTTCAAGGTCACACAGCAAGAATCCATTTCCAGCTGCCTCACTGATAGGATTGTAATGGATCAGAGATTATGCACTCAAAATTCAAAAACGCACTTAACCCAAATCCCAGTAAAGTAAGAGCTGTAATCTATATCTAAGTAACCAAGTAAAGTATAGATCACACAAATGATATTATTAAGTGACAGTAAGTCACATATTCAATGTCATACGTGGAATAACAATAATATTATTAAAACATTAAGCAAGTGAACCCAAACAAAGTTTGGGAATCAAAGCCAAAATCTGGGAAAGTTGGTAGAGGATGTAATGCAAAACTCAGGACACCCAGATAACAGATACTCCTAAAAGGTAGAATCTCAAAGTACCCAGTAGCCCAAAGCACCAAAATTTTGACAGTAAAAAAGCAAAAAAACCAAACGAAATTCAGAGTAGCTGAAACAGACCAAAGGTGGTCTTTGGATTTGAAAGGCCACCGAAATTGTGGGAGTTCCAGAGAATGATCAGGGGAGTTTAGATTGTTGGAGAAAAGGTGAAGTATGAAGTCAGATTTATAAGGGGAGTGAAATGCGTGAATGATTGTGAAAGAAAGTGATTAGCTTTATTGGCTTGTGAGCCCTCACGAGAAAACCTGCAAATCTTGTATTTATAGTTACACTATATAAGTATATAGTAGTATCTCAAACAAAAGATATTAAGTTTATAGTATATAATATAATGTCATTAATTTTTAATGTCCTATATTTAATAAAAAAATGTTATGGGACGGTTCACTGTCACACTGTGCCATTAATCCAGGTTTCTAGGCTATCCAAGTCATGCATTAGGAGAAAGCCATTATCAACCGAACACTTGTCCATTGCTAGCATTAAACTAATACGAAGAAAATAAATAAAACAAGAAATGTGAGATACAAATCATACAATACATACAGCACTCAAAGATATTCAATATTTCATAATCATTCATTCATTCGACGGTTAATATTAGAGATATTTCCCGCCACTTGACATGTTACTAGTTACTGATACTGACATGATTGGTTTTCAATGGGCGCACCTTAATTGGCTGACACAAATTCTTGTCCTTTGTAACATAATTGAAAAATATAAGGAAATTAGAGTTAAAATCCAAATAGTAGCCATTTTTTAACAAATTTTTTCTATAACCCATGGTGTAATTAATTCAGCATTTAAAATCCAAATAGTAGCCATTTTTTAACAAATTATATATATATACTAAAAGCCGTGAGGTCGAGTACTGTTTATACTGTAGCTTATGAACAGTGCTTTTCCTATTTTATCCCTTTTTTATGGTGTGATTACTGTTTTGCCCCTGGGTGTTATATTTTTGCTTTTGGGTTTCAGTTTTCTCCCCTGCTCTCTCTCTTCTCACCCTCTTTCTCTCCCGACGTCTATCTCCTTTTGCATTGCAAGTGCGACACCACCCTACCTACACTCTCCGATCATCAATGTTTTTAATGGGTTTTTCTTCTCTGGGTAAGTGCTTTCTTTTTCCTAAGGTTTGGTTTGCCAATTTTAGGGATTTTGAGTGGTTAAAAAAACAATTCAGATAGTGCTTTGTGAGTATTGGCAGATAGCAATAAGAGGATAAATCTATGTATGTTAACTAGGGTCTAGAAAGGGAAAGGTATAATAAAGCAGACAACCAAAATTTGATTGTAATTGATGGTGAGATTCAAAGTAGCACAGTATGCTGTGTAAGCATTTCTCTCATGATTCCAATATATATTAAGAATTGATGATGTTGATCATCATATATACGTATGGAGAGAGTTTAATATTTATGTTGTGTTTATTGCCTTCTGACTATAGAACTTACCTTTATTTTACTCGGTGTGATCCTAGGAAGCAAGTGCCATTCCTTTTGCTGCTCTGACTGCTTGGCGTGTTCTCAGTAGTTTTGCTAGGATAGCTGACGGGTATGTTTATCTATCTAGATATTAACTTCCTTTGAAGTATCTTCAATTATCTGGTAGGAGGAATTGAAACTTTAGCTAATGGAGCATAAAAGAGTGTTTGTGGTGGTGGGGGCAAAGAAGAGGTGATATTGAACACAATTTTTGCTAATTCTGGCATGGAAGTATTGGTAGGATCAAAGGTGCACCCATTTGCTTTGTCTTTTTCGTACATTTTTGTGTTTTGGCTTTTATGAGTCTCTTTTTGTCTCTGCCTGATTAATTTACAGAAACCATAAAAGGTTAAACAAAAGCACATGGAGATGTGAAAATCACAAAAATTATTACTTCCCTACAAAAAATAAATTCATATATAGTAAGCCTTAAAGCTCTTAACCTTTTGTATCAGATTTGATAGAGCCCAAAATCAGAAGAACTTCTATGTAATAGTTATATTGTGTTTAGGATATAACTATTTGTTGTGAACATCATTTGCTAATAATCTAATGATATTTGAATTGCATAAATGAGTCATTTTGTGAACAAGGAAGTAATATTGTGAACATCATGTTGTGGTCGAGTCAAGCTACCACACTTTTTTGTTGCAGTGGACATATGAGAAAATACTGGTGAGCGTTATGCCTCAAGAAGTTGAGATTGAAATTCATTTGGTATAGAGCACCAAACTGCAGTAGACCACTAGAAGGGCAAGTTGAAAATGTATTAGATTTTTAAGATTCGAAATACAGTTCTGTCTTGAGTTTATTACCTTTTTTTCCGATCAATACAAAGTTTATTACCAAATGGCTTCTTATTGTACCAAAACTAGCACATGTAATTGGTTCTATACCGTTTATCTTTTCATTTTTCCAGATTTGCTCTATTCTTTTTTCACGGCAGGAGTGTTGCTTTTGGTTGTCATTTGGTTTTCCTTTTGGTATTTGATATATGTGCAAAGATGAGTTCATCGGGTGGTTCAGCCTTGGAACTCATTCTTGCTGATGCCTACTTCTTTTCTTCTCAATTTATAGATATAGTAGATTACTTATTTATTTATATAATGTACAATAACACAACCATTTAAACTTCGATATACCAAGCACTATATTTTTTTCATTAAAATTTTAGAAGTCTTTTGTACATTTTATAAACTTTTAGCACCCGCAGCATCGCGCGGGCACGATTACTAGTGAGAACTATACTCTCATTCTGTTAATTTTTTTAGGCTTTATTTAATTATTTTGTTTAACAAAACTCTTTTGACAACTCCAATTTTGGTGTAACTAAGTTATAACACGAAAACTCTCCTTCCGTCTTTATAGATAGATACTTAATATCGTACAATAACCACTTACCAACTAATTATTACTCTAATGATATTTACCTTCCCAATGTTGTAAGAGGTTATAAGTATGACTCTCATTCTCGCCGAATTGAAAAACTTGTCTTCTCTTTAGTCTTTGCTTTTAATTCATATGGAACAACTCTTTGCAAATGAGACAATGGGTTAGTCAGGAAACAGTCTACCATTGTAAAATTGTTGTAACAAAAACCAATACATCCAGGAATTCGAAGCAACGAATATAAGATCCTGCAGAACTTTGTCACATCTTCAAAACAAAGAAAGTAGATTATGCCAGTTTTTGAAATGATACAATGAACCTCCACCCGATGAAATGTGTCAATTTTGGTGCAATGAATAACTAGGAAGGTTTCCATTGCAAACCATATGGCCTTGGTACATGAAAATGAATGATTCTTGAAGAGCATCAAACTGCAGCTCACCATTTGCCTATAATCTCATTCAACTCTAGAGGACCATTTGTCAGTTAGAGCCCTTTAAATGGAGAGGGCATGTCAATAAACATCCAACAATACCTCTACACACAATACAAATACAATATAACCACTCCATGTTAAAACAAAAAAATAACATCAGAAGTAGACATGGACTTTGATTACTGAAGTTCTGTTTTAAAACCAAGACCGCTGCTGCAAAGTCCACATCTCAGTCCTTTTCAGCATCTTCAATTTCTTCATCCTCTGGCACCCCACGAAGATAGAGAACGTTGTTACATCTGTTGGAGGAAAACATGAAAAGATGTGTGAACTCATTGATATATGCATGTAGGTCAATGTTAAAACATATTAGCAACTTCAAGGAGGTAACAGTTTGTATTGACTAACAGTTCCTCTATAACCCTTATTTCGTTCATTGAAACTATACAGTACACAACAACATATAGATGCAAAAAGTAAACACAAGGCATGAAAATATGAGAGCAACAAGGAATGGACAAATCGTATTTCAAACTCAATAAATTAGGATTGTAGCCCAGATCGTAAGAGTTGCTCCTGCCATATATGCTACACATGATTTCAACCTTTGCGAGAACCGTGATTAACTCCAATGGTTAATCTCTATTCCTCAGCCTTCTTTTCTAACACACTCATTAAATTAACACAGTTCCATTGCATTATTCTCTTTGTTTAAGAGTAAAAGTTCATATACAGTAAACACAAAATTTCTTATCTTGGCTTTGAAAGCTCAAAAAGATGAACAAATTTAACAACATATGCTATCCTAGCAAAACAAACAAAAACTACACAAGTAAGAAATACTATACAAACTCAGACAATAATCATTCGATTAAACTCACCTGATCAAAATCTCTCCCAGATTTCCAGTGAATTGCCCATCAATATATTCTTCAGTGTTGGCCAACTATGCATAATATTTCATATATCAAGCATTATTACTAGCTTTAGATTTTAGTCTCACAGAACAAAAGGAGGGAGAAAATAACCTAAACTTGTATTCAGAATGTGCAAAGAAAAGAGAGTTCAAATTTTAAAATAGTACCTGCAAGTTCATATAGGAATCCACTGACACAAGGAAACCTGAACAGATGCACAATCAAAAAAGATTAAGAATACACTTAATAACATGCTATTTAAGTTAAATTGCACAAGAAAACAAATGAAAAACTATAGCATAAGAGTCAAAGACTCTTCCAGAAACGTAAACAATATACCTTTGTACTCCATTCCCCATTTAAGTTTCACAATGACAGTCTTTCCAGTCAGATTGTTCAAGAAAGGTTTAGGGTTAACTGGTATTGTCTGCATTTTGCACATAAACAAAACTATCAAAATTCAGAGCATGCCATTATGTCCCACATGTGAAAATTTAACTATACTAGCAGTTAATATATTTTGGGCAAATTTGATACTCAGATTTTATTCATCAAACACTAACTAAACAATGGACCGATCCTATTGCAACTAGATATTAAGTTCAATACTGTGCTATGCTTTTAAGAAGCAATCTTATTTATATCCTCCCATTAATACTAAACATAATCAAATTAATACATATATGCATACTTTTCATACTACCCAAACAGTGCAAACACTATTTAGCAACCCAGTATCCTAGCACATTATTTAATATAGCAACCCCAAACTTTCCCCAGAATATAAATCTGGTAAAGAAACAATTTTGGGTTGCAAAAAAGCCTCAATAAGAAATTATAGGCATCTAGAACCTCTCAAAGAGATCGTAATACTTTTGAGAAACTGAAAATTTCAAATTGTGCCCTAAATAAAAACCAGTATTAAAAAAAGACGCAGAAAAGTCTTCCCAATATAAGTTATACATGATAATTTACGTATAAGTATATGTAATGGAGAAAATAGATGGAAAAGAAATTACTCACAGCCATTGTCGAGAGACAGGAGAGCTTCGGGTGGAGCTGAGCAGAAAGACGAGGATTTTCTGTACACTCGTAGGGGGTTTAGGGTTTTATTTATTTGGGCTAGGAGTTGTGTTGGGCCAGTAGGGATTAGTGGAGTGGTTTGGGCTGGGATTGTTGCTTTAAAGAAGCCCCAAGATCTTCTTTCAAAACATTCTCTCTTCTTTTGAACATTGTTCATTTTCCAGGTCACTCTTGAAATATCGTCTCTTCAATAAATTAACAACAAATTCAGTGTCCCACTATTGAAGTTTTATAAAAAGAGTTAGGTGGTTAAAAACCGACCTATACTTATAAAAAAAAACTAAATTTTTTTATAAAAGTGTTTGGTGGAGTCTCATCGAAATTCAAATACAAATTTTGTAGTTACTTATAATAAAATCATGGATTTCTGACAAACTATTGTCAAATGAAATACCGAAACCACAACCCCATTTTCAAGATAAGACCTCTAAATCCACCCCCAACTCCCAAACCACTTCAAACTAATTATAGTGCATCAAAACCATAAAATTAAATTTTAAAAATTTTTCATTTTTTATAGATTTTAAAGTATTATCAAATTGAAATTATCGATATTTTTTAAAAATTTCAATTGTTTTAATCTAAATTTCTAAAGAAATTAAATTTCCATAAATATAAATTTGAAATAACTTAAAAGTACAAAGGTTGATGTAGGAATAAAGTTGTTAATATGATGGGAGGGAATGCTTGCTTCAACGACAACAATAGTCGATTCCAAGAGGGCTCTCGGTGTTAGTTTGTGTTCAAGTTTTCCCAATTTTTAATGGGGATAATTTGGAAATGTGAAGTGGGTGTAGTAAGAAAATGTTATAAATTAAAAATGAAGTGTGGGTGTGTCGCTAGGAATTCTCAATCATCCGCACTGGTTTATATGAAATTTTATAACATAATCTTTGATGTCAATCATACGTAATAAGTTTATCTGATTCTATACATAAATTCTTTATGCATGAAATACTTATCATATATAATGAATATAAAATCTCGTCCGACTAAAAAGTGTATACTCAGTCAGTGTGTGGAGTTCGAAAAGAACACTGTGGGGTTTGTTTAGAAGCCCCTTAAAAAGAAAGTTACTAGGCCTTTCTATGCGTTAACGACGAGCGCGCAAACTAGAAAAACAGCATTTCCCAACAAAACAAAGCAAAGACCAAAGAGTGTAAAAATGAAGAGAGTCTTGTCTTCTCTCTGCCGTAGTAGCTTGTTACGAACCAGGACAAGAAGAGAAGCTCCACCCTCAGTCCTATTCTCAAGTGATTTTTGTACGGACAGCAACGACGATGGGCTTCAAAGCTCCAGGTTCAAGGTCTTCGATCGCCACTTCAGACGCAAACAGGTTCAAACTTGCTCTTATTGACATATCTCTGTGAGGCTTCTCAAATTGAGCAATTAGATTGAGATGGGTATTCTGAGAAATTGTTACTTGTTACTTGTTATTGGTGCTCGGAAGGTGTTGAATTTTCTTTCTGGTTAATGAATGTAGCTTCTTCAGTAACTACACACAAAATGATTAGTATTATTGAGCAACTTTATTTGGGTACAGCTTGATCGAGCTGCGTGGTTGATGCGTTCGAAGGATTCGTTTGTCGACGCTGTTGCTGAGAATCTATTAGATCGCTTGGAGGTAAAAAAGACCAGTTCTTTGTAATGGAAATCCATTCGTTTAACTAAAGATTGAATTTTGATGTTTGTTGAGGCCAAAAAAAAACCAAGGTTTATTGTTTGTTGAATTGGTTAGAATATTTTTTCTAAGAGCAATGATAACTTGACCTGTAGTATCAATATGCAAATGTTAGTATTCTATTATGGCATGACCTTTATACTTCCAATATTTTCTTCTCCACTGTGTTTGAATTGCCTTGTGTCTGATATTGTAGGATTGTAAGAAAACATTTCCGACAGCATTATGTTTGGGAGGTTCATTGGAACCTGTCAGGCGTTTGTTACGTGGTCGCGGTAAGAAATTAGAGATGTCCCTGCTTTGCCATGTCCTACATTATTGGAGATTTTCCACAGGTTTCTATGTAGTATTATTGCATCTGTGTCCTGCGTAGTTCTGGTCGTTGGACTTCAGTGGTTATGTTTAAGTGGCAATGGTATGGTATGGCTGTGATTGCATTGTATCATTCACCTATCACAAACTTGCCACCATGGTGTACCACATTAGTATTAATTAGAGGAGCTTAAGTGAAATAGTTGAAGATTCACTCATAACTCTCTCTCTCTCTCTCTCTCTCTTTCTCTCTTTCTGGCACAAGTGGGCACAACCTAATTGCACTACTAGTTTCCAAGAGAAGAAGACTTAAGGCAAAATCGGAACGTTCATTATGATGGATAGGTCATACCTCATTGTGAGATTGCTCAGTTAAAATAATTTAGATACTTTTATTTTTGTTTTTTTACTGTTAGGTGCCATTGAAAAGCTCACTATGATGTCTGCATCATATGATATGGTAAAACTTTGTAGAGATGCTGAACATGAGGTACGCAATGAAAACATTGAAACATCCTTTATAGTTGGCGATGAAGAGTTTTTGCCTATCAAAGAAAGGTATCCCTCTATATAAATTTTTTTGGTTCAGGTTAAATGTGCTATATTGAGGGAGTTTTAATTTTTATATGATATCCTCTAATTTTATATGTGAAGTTCTCTAGATGTGGTAATAAGCTGCTTGGGACTTCATTGGACAAATGATCTTCCAGGAGCCATGATACAGGTATTTGCCTTGTTGTAAGCTTCAACACTTGAGATCAGTTTTAATTTTGGTATCTGGATCTGTTATAACTCCTGTGAGGATGAAGCAAAGCATTATCATACTTGTTTATATTATTATGCAGTAAGCTCTAAATTTGCCTGTTTAAGCTACTGCATTGGTTCCTCATTTTCATATATGCTCAAAGGTATATGAGGATTTTATATCCAAGCTGTTAGCTAATTATATTTATTTGTTGTATTATCTTAAATTTGAATTTTTTGGTCAAAATCCAAAACTATATTGAATAATTTAATTCAGCAATTAGCAAAGTCAAAAATAGAAATACATAGGCATGCATTAGTGGAGAAAAATACACATTTGCACGGCAAGCGCATGCACATACTTGTACATTGGCACAGAGACATGAGAGAATAAAAACCTCATGATTTGAGTGATAATAAAATTGTAGAAAACAGTATTTTCAGGATATCAGATGCTTAATTTTGAAAACCATATATGCATAAAGCTGTAAATTTTTGGACTTCTTGCAAAAGTTAGCAGTTAGTGTTAACGTAATTATGCTGCTTGTAATTTCTTGGCTGATGAAACGTGATTGTTGTTGGTCTGAGGGAGTT
The DNA here is from genome assembly GCA_003254885.1 of Purshia tridentata. NCBI lineage: Eukaryota > Viridiplantae > Streptophyta > Magnoliopsida > Rosales > Rosaceae > Purshia > Purshia tridentata. The sequence goes on along the minus strand of QANT01002250.1, from coordinate 14,938 downwards.
ACTTCGTATAAATTAATTGATGACTTGCATATGTGCATCCTTATTATCTCTTTGTTCTTGTCTTCTATTTGCACTTTTATATTGTATGGACTCAATGTCATCATTCCTGAGTTTCAAAATATAAATATGTGGAAATATCTAAGATAGATGTTTATGTTTGACAGAGCAGATTGGCATTGAAACCAGATGGCCTATTTTTAGCGGCAATTCTTGGTGGAGAAACCTTAAAGTTGTCTACTCTTTGTTTATCTATTAGTTACTACTTATGAAATGCATGGTCGATTATTTTACTTCTTTTTTTGTTACTAGAGAGCTGAGAATAGCGTGCACTGTGGCACAAATGGAGCGTGAAGGAGGCATCAGTCCACGAGTATCACCTTTGGCACAAGTATGTAATTTGTAGCGATGTTTTTTTTTTTTTTTTCCCAATGAATCCAAGTACCCATTTTATTTTGCAGTTTGTTTTCCTGTTTTGCTATATGATATTTTCCTTAGAAAAATATGCTCTTTTGATAATTCCTGGGAAGTTAAAGGAAATGATAAGAGTGGCATTGTCAAAGATGAGGATCTATGTGGTAGAGTCCTGAACTTGAGAGAGATCCATCATTTCTTTGACATCTCTGTAATATCCTAACATAGTAGAATTGGTAAACTCAAAAGTTGGCATCTCCATAGATTTTACAATGACATAAAATGTTTACTTGAAAATTATACCCAATTTTTTTCTTGTTTTCCTATTTTAATTTTTTTTAATTTCCTATTTTGTATCTAGTGGATACCTTGTCCACAAGAATTGTAATTGTTTTGAATTTTAACAAAATTTTGTTTCTTATAAATAAAAATTCTTGGATTTGGAATCGTAGTTGCAACCTTCCTGCCAGAATTGACTGTTTCCACTATACACTGTCCAGTAATGCTTTGAGCATAGCTAGCAGTTTAAACTGGTTGGATATGGATTGTTTTAAGTGTCTTAAAAACGTATTTTTCAATAGAATTATCTCAATTTAGTGAATAATATGTGTGTTGGATGGACAGCTGATGTGGGGGTTTTCGTATATACAATTTTAGTGGGCAAGGGGACCACTTTTGCATACTAGATTTTATTTACTTTTCTTGATAGCTATTTATCATACTCTCTTTGCACTTATTTTGTTAATCTCCTTCCTGAGGCATTACTTGTTATCCCCTCATAAATGAGGTTGTTTTCTTCTTCTATTGGTTTTTGGTTTCTGTAAATTATATTGTTGCATGTGGTCCAAAATCAAAATTTGGGCATCTGAAACCNCCCCCCCCCCCCTTCCTTTAATTTTCTTTTGGCTTAGGTGCGGGATGCAGGCAATCTTTTGACCAGGGCAGGTTTTACCCTTCCAGGTGTTGATGTTGACGAATTTGTAGTGAGATATCAAAGTGGTGAGCATTTCCCTGTTTAAGTTACAGTTTTTGGCCTGTAATTTTAGAAACTTTTTGGTGACTTTAATAGATAAGGTTCCTTGGATGTTCAATGTCACAGTTACTATGTTCTTGCATTTAATTTTAGCTTTATGCGATGTTTCTTTAAGCATAATTGCATTATTGGAACAGAAATCTGGTTTACAAGTATGGTAGTGTGTCTACTGGAGTAAACTTTCGTCTCTCATATAGGAGTTCCAACTTGGTGTTTTCACTTAAGCTTCATAGTCCACGTTTTTGTTGGTGTGGATTCCTGTTTTGCTCTTTTCTTTTTTCTGTTTTTCAAGTCAAAATTTTCATTGAGTAGATTTACACACCTCCCCATTTTTTCTGCCAGGGAAAATGTTCTGTATGAGTTTTCAATCTTCTTTGTCATTCATAATTTTTGTTCTCCATTTGGTGTAGCTCTGGATCTCATAGAACATCTGCGCTCAATGGGCGAAACCAATGCTCTTCTCCAAAGGAACACTGTAAGATATTTTTAATTTTGTTATAACAAACTATGCTTCTTTACATTATCAAGTAATGAGCATAGTATACTATTATCAAATCTTATTGATGGGTCTGATGTGTTTGTTTATCATTGAAACCAGATCCTAAAGAGAGAAACTGCCCTGGCCACTGCAGCAATTTATGATTCAATGTTTGCAGCAGAAGATGGCACCATCCCTGCAACCTTCCAGGTGAGCATAATAATAAACTCCCTTACAACTGATGGCTTGAAAAATAAATGAAGTCTTGAAGTTGTCTTGACGGATGTGACTTTGCCTTGATTGTCATGATTCTGTCTTAAGTAGTGAATCACGCTGCTACTAATGCCTCAACTTTCCTGGGATTAACTTCATCCACACTAATGGCTGGTAATGTACCTTGATAATTGTATGACACGGTTCTCGGGTTTGTAGGTTATTTATATGACCGGTTGGAAGGAGCATCCATCTCAGCAGAGGGCCAAAAGGAGGGGATCTGCAACATTATCCTTCCAAGACATTCAGAAGCAATTTGGAAGTGAGAGTTGATCTCTTTGTGCATGGGGCATGGCTGTTATTTTTAAGAAAATGAAAGTGAACCGACTCTACAAGACCAATGTGTTGTTCTATAACACTTATAGTAGTCATTTATATTTTTTGTGAGAGAAGAAAATTGTAGGACCAAAATATGTGGTCAATCAATAAAATTCAGTTAATATTATAGTGATCACTGTCTGTCGGTTACAACCTACAATTGCCTCAGATTTGTGGCATTGGATATTGACACAGGAATTGCAGTAAAGGAAAAGTACCTTTGACTTGCTTTCCAAAGACTGACTTCACCATAACCACACAAATGCCGTAAACTCCAAAACCAATGGAAAACGATACAAGTTTTGTGCTACGGTCTTCTGAAAGCTTAGCCAACTAGATATACTAAAATGACTATAGAACCTGAGTGGAATAGTCAAAGCTAGCTAGCTCTAAATTAAAGAAAACCATATCGCCCACTACTGTTAATAATGAAAAAACAATACCTAAATTAAAGAGAGAAGTGCTTACTGCTGTTAAAATAAATAACAGTAGAATATGAAATTTAGTTCCAAATTTTCATAATGAATAATGAATTCTAACATTACATTTTTTCTCATAAAACCAAAAAAAAATAATACTACGGAGAATCACCAAAATAAAAAACATTTGGGACTGTCTCTGTAAACCACATCTTACAGACTATCAATTGTACAATACATGTATGCTAATTAAGAAAATATTTTGTATGATTTGGCTGAAACAATTATTTGACGTAGTCCTCCGATGGGTGATAAAAGTGCCAACAGAACGCCAATAATGATTGATATCTGAAAGCAAAACAGAGAATCCAAATCTCACATGTATTATTAATTTGATAACATAAACATAAAACAGATTTATGCATGTCATAAAAAATTTAGGATGAATGATCAAGACTTCTTAACATACCCATGAAGCAATCCAGTGAAAGCTAAATCTTTTTGGTTTTTGGGTGACGAGCCACATAACACAAGGCATCTGCATCATATACTCACCAATTTTAATTCAAACTGAAAAATGATCAAGAATATTGTATTTATGGTCAAAATTATACAGTTTTATTTGAAAAAAAAAATTGTGTGTATATATATCGACTTACGTAATACGAGGTTGAGGAGAACACTAAGCCTCCAAAAAAACCTAATAGTCCTCCAAAAAATGGAATCAACATTGCAATAAATCCTGCTAAGGCTGGAGAAAAGTTCCAAGAAAGTTAAATATCAGTACAGATGAAGTTTCCAAATGAAGATTAGTCTCTATAGACCTAATACTCGAATTCAAAAACACTACTAAACAAAATTTAAAATGTAATATGCAAACTGGTTATATGTATAAGTGCACCTAATTAAGGAAATTAAAGTTACATATATCCTACAAACTCAGTTACAAGCAAGAAATGTATAATGTGGAAAGTAGTGCAATATATATATATATATATATATAATGATACACATGCACCACATTGTTTATCGATCGAAGATCTCGTATATTTGATAAGACATAACGCAAAATTTATCACTACAAGTGTGTCTCATTTACATAAGAGAGATAAAGTCGGTACTTTAATCTTAGATATCCTACACAAAATATATAAAATTGTACTTACCTACATATGAACTACGACCAATGATGCGTAAGGCTGGTCCAGGGGTGAAATGTAAATTTTTTACTAAAAATGACTCGAGCATGTCAAACACAGGCATTGTAAAGATCTGAAACATAAAACGCAAACCAAGAATTAAATAGATTTGTAGTACTTATAGAACTGTGTGAAAAGTAAAAACAAGTAGTAGGGAATTAAAATCGGTCTTTTTTAATTACCTGGTAGCTTCCTAGAACATGAAAGAACACCATAAGATTAGCCACCGCAATGAGCCAACGTGGTTTTTCCAGTGAGATGAGAACATCATCATCCACAACATTGCCAAAAGCCCAGAAGCCAGAGACCGAAACTGCAAGATAGCAGAATGCTACAATGACGTAAGCAACTACAACACCTTTCCACATGGCAATCTTTGAAGGCTTTTCTGGGGTTGAAGGGATTGTGGCTTGAATTTCCAAAGACACACTGTGCCCTGCAAAAGCAAAGGCAATGGTTCCAAATCCATTCAACATATCAAAGACTTGGCCTGCGGTTGTGTGAGACCGAAGTCCATAGTCAACATTTTGATGGTGATCCACACCCCTAACTGTTGATGTAACAAATGCTATCATCGAGTAACTGCATGTAAACAAATGCCACTAATTAATTTAATTAAATTACTTTTGAAAGAACAGTTCATCACTAAATATCATTAAGCCACAAATTAGTTGGTCTAAATATGGTTAGTAAAATGTTAAAGATTAATTAGTCAATATATATGAACTTTTCTTATGCTCAAATGTGCATTATATGGCATGAGATATGTTGTTTTTCTCTCTATCGATCTCTGTGTGTTTGGGTAAGCAGACACTTGGCCCAATCAGGGGTGGGACTAGTTGTGCTCAACACTCGATCTCACTCATCTGGGACGTACTCCTAGCTATTTTAGTGACTGGGAGTTCTAATTTGTGGTCCTTGGGGACTCTAGCTCATTCATATTATCCTAAATATTTATCCTAACCGGTATAAGGTCGGACTTACTCAACGATGTATATTGCATACAACCTATTAAATTCATACAGTAAAAAAGGAAGAAATTAAGAAGAATTTAATTATGACATATAATTACCTGAAGGACATAAATGCAGCCAGGAGAGAAATTCCTGTCAAAGAATTGAAATTGGGAGATTGGGAGATGACAAATTGGAGACAAGTGAAGAAGAGGATGTAATATGTGAGCCTGACATGAATCCAGCTTGGAATGAGCAAATCAAAGAATTTTTTCAAGGACTTGCCACCAGTGACAGAATACACAATGGAGGAAGCCACTTGCACAGTCAACTGCTGTGGCATAACGAGCCAATACCCAAGTTTTGGGCCAAATGCATACTGCCCCAGTTCTGGGTATCGATCGAAACGCCTCCCGGGCACTGCTTCATGCAATTCAACAAGTTGCCAGAATGAGTAGAAAGTGATCACCCAAGAAGCAACAATGGCTACAATTCCTGGGACCCTATATCATGTGTATCGATCAACCATAAGAGAAACTGAGTTGATATATAGAAATATTAGATTTAAAATAACCTAGAAAGAATGAATGATATATTACCAGCCAAGTTGCGATAATGCAAATGGTAAGCCTAGTACTCCTGCACCAACAACAGCTGTAACATTGTGGAAAGCTGAGTACCACCATTTTGCATTCCTAGAAGCAGTTACAGGCAGCCAGCTATTTATGTCAAATTGCTCTCGGGGCCTAACACTTTCACCCACTTCTTCATCCCTGTTTGCAATATTAATGTTTTCCTGAAATATTTTCATATCATATAGCACTATTAGTTTAATTGCTAGTAATTAATTAGCAAAATACAAAATTAAAAAACGTGCTTGCATGATCAATATATGTATCGGTTGAGCTATAGGCTCTGGGTTGTGTTCCTGGATTTGATGAGTTTTCCTGAATTTTAATTGCATACCCAATAATATTAATTAAATTTCTTGTCACTAATAAGAAGCATGCAAATAAATACAAATAAAAGAGTATCAGACACCGAGAGAGCACGCATTCCAGGGCTTTACAGTGTTCAGACTCCAAACATACGTTTTAGAATCGAAATATGTATTAAATATATGTGCGTGCATACGCATGTATAGACATGCAATTACCGGTTGAGGAGCAGCACTAGACTCTGCAGGGTTGTTGTTTCCCTGGATTTTAATTGCAAAGCCATGTTAGATTTCTTGAAATTAACAGAATACAAGAGGGTCAATAAAATTGTACGTATCTATACATATGAAAATTCTCTGCGACCTGCATATATATGAATGAATTATAGACATTGAATGCATATGCACGTACCGGCTTAGGAGCAGTAGAGTGATCTTTGTTATCCATTGTCCTTCAAATAATTAGTTTACAGACAATTCTTGTGAGGATTAGATTCTGCGCGCAGAGTTTAAATACAAACATTAAGTTGGATAAGGTGTAGTGTGGGGTATCTTAGAGATCCTAATTTGGTGGGTCTTGAATTAGTCGTGGAATCTAAACCACGGTGCTGTCCAAGCTCACCAGTACGTGCATTAATTCGAGAAAATATAGGAAAAACCAGATAATGTAATATTGCAACTATAACTCTAAAAGCAAATATTTTCGGAAACATATATTGTGGATATACACATTTCCTACCTAATTTCTAGCAATTTGCCATGAATATTTTTGTCTTGTACATCTTATTTAGCACATGTATCAAAGACAAGCTTTTCTTCAATATTGAAAAATAAATGAAGCCATATATAATATAATTTATTCTAGGACCTAGCTAGCAATGTTGTATCTGTTTGTTTAGTAAAAGAACAATAAGATTCAGCAAGTCAAAAAGGAAAAACAAAGAGATACAATTAAATTTTCTGAATATCCAAGCGATCCTAAAGCTAAGGGACTTGAACCGGTCATTGAAGTTTCTCAGCCATGCACAGTAATCAAACAATTTGTTATATTGTCAGAAAATAAAGGAGGTTGTATAATGAAAAACAAAGAAAAAGTCGCTAATTAATATATTAATGTAGAAGATTTGGTTGGGGCGTAGGGCTATAGCTGCTAGGCAATCCCATGCCCTAGCCCGAGGCCTCTTCTTCTCGGACTTGTAATAGAAAAACTGATTAAGACAATATATAGGCAACGCCTATAAAGAATGGAAAAGAAAGCTCTTCATCTAAAGTGCCAAGTTGAACCTCTTGAAAATTCAAAGTTTTTTCCTCCACTAGAGAACATGGAGTGATTAACTAATAGCTATACAGACCGAATGATGAAATTAAGAGTAATTTTATGTGGAGTACCAAGTCCTAAATTTATACATATTGGTGCGACTAAGAAAGGAAAGAACATATATAAGAATAATTAGGAGTAAATTATGGCATGACGGATATTGATGGAGGTTAATGAAGGTGATTGAGGGCCCGGTGATATAGATGATTGAGATGTAATGGCAATTAACATAGCTATATCAGCTTATGAATCATATATTAACGATATCCAACCATTAAAATAATTAATTTAAATTTCAAAAACAGCAAGGACATTGTAACCCAAAACAAGAAACTGCAATCAAGGACATTAATTAACTTGGAATAGCTATATAAAACGAGTCTGGATCCTCTGTCCTCATTTTGCATATAACATATAGGTTTTATTATCTCAGGTTTTGTTGCATATTTGGTACGTTGCCAACTATATACATTCGAGAGTACATAACATATTCATGTCGGGAATTCTAAGTCTTACTTAATGTTCGGATCTAGTACACCCATGATCATTATAAACTAATTTTGAGTTTGGATATTTTAACTTTTATGAATTACTATATATATCCAAGCCAAAAAGGCCTGCACTGTCATGTAATGTAAAACAAGCTAATTATAAGCTATAGGAGTCCCAAATGGACTGATGCTGCATATATTCAAACTCATGCAACTCCACATCACCATCCTCACCATCATAGAAAACCATAGACGACGACGAGTCGTCCCCTAACACTAGAGCCTCATCATGATGAGCTGCAGCCATGTACATGTACTGCATCCACATCTTCGGCGAGTCCAATGGTGACTCATTGATCGACTGAATTTGGCTCGGCGACAAACCCACGGTTACAGGCACTGCAGACCCACCACCACTGGATGTTCCGCCACCCACCTCTGCCGCCGCCGATGACTGCCTAAACCTTAATGCCGCCTCTTGAGCCGCCAATTGCACGTCCATCGCGCTCGAACTTGCTGGCCTCGGAAGACTGTCCACAAGTTCCGGAAAATTGAGCTGCGCCCCACGCCCTCTAAGGTGCAATGCCGCGGCGTCGTAGGCCGCGGCCGCCATCTCGGGGGCCTCGTAGCTTCCCAGCCATATTCGGGTTTTCTTTCCGGGTTCGCGGATTTCGGACACCCATTTGCCCCATTTTCGCTTGCGGACGCCTCTGTATCTTGCTGGAGGGACGCGGTGGGAATCTGCAGCCTCTTCTCCCATTAATATTGGGTTTAATTGGTTTCTTGGTTCGTCTACAAGGCTGATTATAATGGTGAAATTTTGGTGCTTAATTGGTTATGACTTATGAGTGACTGTGAGCTGCCTTATAAAGATATGTATGTGATCGTGTGTATGCATGCGGTGATTATTAAAGCATTATTATGAGATGGAGTGAGCTTCCAAGTAGTTACGTAAGTGGGAAGATGCTGGCAATTGGCACATGTGCATTTATGTATTTCATAGTTTTGAAAGAAGCAATCACATCATGCCACGTGATTGTGTTACATACATATTTGCACACACATTTAAATGTTACGTACATGCATGTCTTTCATCTGTAAGGTAATTAATAACAATAACTATATATCATTGGTAAGATGATTTTTTTTATCAGATTAATATTTTAATATATTATATTGTTAGATTGTCAATTAAAACGTATTATTAATTTATATGTAATTTTTTTTCATAAAGAGTACCTAAAATCATGTTTTGAATTATATATATATATATATATCAAATAATCTAATAAAGAATCTTACTCATGAACTTTTGTACAGATACAATTCTAGAAAACTTGTGTCAAAAATCTTCTTTCTTTTCTCCACATGTGCATAAGGTGGGGGGGACACGACAATCAAACACATGCATTATCCATCATTCAATGGCTTGGCCATGCAAAACAAAGACTTGGGTATGCAAACACGCACACACACATATATATATATATATACATATATATATTTGTAAATTACTTATCATATAATATATACATGTACACACGTGGCTAGGGAGAACGTTATTTGTAGGTCAAGCCCTTAACTATTTGTGGTCAAACAATTTTCTGAAACAGCTGTATCAAGCTAAGTAAGCTTGAATTCCAGCTGCTGCTTTTTGTCACCATCAACCTTGAAAGTTGAAGTGCATGGAAGTAATGAAGTACCTATTGAGTTGACTGATGTAATCGCACCGTCCCTCATGTACGGTTTGCGCGTGAACCGGTTGCTTGACCTTGTATCGTTGATTTGTACGACCTCCCAAATCTTTCACTCTTTCAGTTTGTCAATGCGCGCATGGGAGTCATGGGATCGAATCATCAAACATATAATTTAAATAAAAATGGTAGCTGTAGGCTATAGCCTATATGGTACGCGTGGCAGGAAACATGAAAAGTTGGTGAAGTGGGACAAGTATATATGTTTACCACAATTCACTCGTGCAATTAATGGTGGCCAGATCATGTTATTGATCATCATTTAAATTTGATTTTTTTTTTTTGGGGTACAAGGGTGGCCAAAGGCCCATAGATTTGATGTTTTCAACGTGAAAGGAGAAGTCTGTGCCCAAATCCATCATCGATCCATGAAGCCTCAACAGTTCCATCACATATTTGGGCAGTGACTACGTACTCTGCCAAAAACTAGGCATTTCTCTAAGATAAATAGTTATTTTGGTATTCAAACCAGTATACTTGTATTAATTTGATTTTCAGACTTTTAATTTGAAAAATTAAGGACTCTAATTTTTTCAATTTTATCAATGAAGGACTTTTCCATCAATTCACACATTTTTTATCTAAATTTATGCTTTTATAGCATCACGTAAAGTCCTTTTTTGGGTAAAATGGTTCATTTCATTTAAAGTTTACTATTTTTTCCTCATGTATCATTTTTCTCTCATTCATTTCTCACTAAATTTGGATGAAAAATATGTAAATTGACAGAAAAGTCTTCAATTGGCAAAATAAAAAAAGTCAGAATCCTTAATTTTTCAAATTAAAAGTCTAGAAAGTAAAATGATACAAGTGTAATAGTTTGAGGACTAAAATGACTATTTACCCTTTCTCTAAAGATTAATGTCTAGTTTGATGGCCAATAAACCCAATAAAATTAGAACATTTGTGCCAAGGAATATTATCCTGAAACGGAACAGTGGAGCATCGATCAGAGCATGTACGTACGACTCCGCTTTGGTGAAGGTCCGAAGGAGGTAGATAAATTACGAAATATATATATATATAAAAGTATTTTTCTGTATTAATACTGGAAATACAAGTATTTTTCAAAAATACGTACCTATGTACGCCTTTGCAGAATAAATAGGGATAGAGAGGAGAGGCCGAGATTTTGGGGGACCCGTGGGGTTGGGCAGCCGGCCTACGAGACTTGCTCATAGAGGGTACGACTTTAGCCTTTTTGCAACAGAGTTATAAATTTTTAGTTGAAGGGTTCTTTCAGTCATTTTGCAGCGAAGTTAGGATTTTTTAGTAATTTGGTAATATGATTATTTTTTATTAATAAATAGAAAAATCTGTCCAAAGGTCCTTTGAGTTTGGGAGTTTGCGCCGGGGTCAAAAACTTGTTTGAAAATAATACATACAAGGCTTGACTGATGATACGGCCTACCTCACTCATGAATATGGAAGTGAAATAATGAGAAATCTTGTATTCTAATGGCTCACATTTTAAATTTTAATATATACTCATGTTTTTCAAAGAGATATAATTTTTTACATGTGTAAAACATTTTCTTAATATTTAAAATTGGATAGAGTTTGTCACTTATTGTTAAAATTAGTTTTAAAGATAACCGTAATACATTAGCCTGAAGAAGATTTTAACTGACGGACAAGAAATTAACTGATCAGTACAAATTAGGTTGCTTAGGTACAAGAAATTAATTATTTGATAATATATAATATTTCAGCATATCATTCTGGATCCATCATTAGAAACTAGAAAGTAATTAAACGTACGTGGAGTCCCACTACAAATTAAATATAATGTACAATAATTATTCATGATCAAGAGAAGTAGAACGCAAGTACATTAATTTGAGTGACAAATTGATTTCCATCACATCAAATAAACAATATTGAAATAAATCACACCACACTATTGGTTTAAAAGAGTAGCCAACACCTGAGATTGTGGCCCTTACATACACAAATCCATTACACGTACCCACTCCAACACTTGTTTGAGCTATCAAAAACCATCCCTCCAATGTTAAATGGGATCAGCCAAAAATCTATATTTCTGTATACAATGATCTAGTTTCCTTAAAAACACAGAGACCCCTCTAGTACGTACTAGTAGTGCTATTCAATCAACAGTGAATCATTTTATTCTGCCAAAAGGTACAACACCCCTAGGACTTTTCAAGGAATAATAATGGAAGCTCAAAATTTACCAATGATCTTAATTTTGTCAATAAAAGTGTTGTTCATTATTTATTTATTATATAATTATTATTGGCATACCTGAAATCTAGCATGTATATGTCGTCTTGTCAAATAGCAAATTAAGACCTTATATTTAAATACAATTCTATTTAAATATAATTCTATTTAAATAATGATTATTTCAGAGTTTCTGACAATGTTTTAGATAGTCACACTTGATTATAAACTATAATAGTCAAAGTAAATGTGTATGATAATTAAAATATTGTGTGTTGCCATTGTGTTATGTAAGTACGTTACCTAAGGATCCCAAAGAGAATCATTTTGCATATCCTCCCACTGATTAATATTATTATAATTCCCCTCCTCCAAGTCGTTAGAGAACATCGTAGACTCCTCCAACAAATGAGCCTCAGCCATTTGCATCCACATCTTGGGCGAGTCCAAGGGTGACTCGTTAATGGCCTGAATTTGGCTGGGCGAGAGCCTCACCGTGGCTGGCGGTGCCGCCATGATCGAGCTAGAGCTGCCGCCAAACTCATGATGAGCCGCCACCGCAGGAGTACTACTTCTTAGCCTCAAGGCTGCTTCATGTGCTGCCATGCGTATGTCATCAGCACTAGAGCTTCCGGGGCGGGGCAGGCTGTTGACCAGCTCAGGGAAGTTGAGCCTTGCCTCGCATCCCCGGAAATGTAATGCCGCCACGTCATAGGCAGCGGCCGCCATCTCCGGGGTTTCGAAGCTCCCCAACCAAATTCGGGTTTTGGTTCCGGGCTCACGGATTTCGGACACCCATTTTCCCCATTTTCTCTTGCGCACTCCTCTGTAGGTAGAAGAGGCAGGACCATAGGCAGTGTTAGAGTTGGACTGATCTCCCATGCATGAACAAGAACTTGGAGCAAATTTAGATAAAAATACTGGTGTGTTTTTAAGTGTTTCAACTTTTTTTTTTTTGGTTAGGTTTAAGTGTTACTTTGAAGTAAAACATCGTATTTATAGATGGGAATCTATGTGATTTGAATGAAACGTGGTCACTTAACGTGGGAGGAAGTGAGCTTCCAAGTAGTTGCCCAAGTGCAAAAGATATGTGCATGCTTACAAATTATATCTTCTTCTTCTCTCTAATTGGATAAAAAGAAATAAAAAAAAAACTTGGAATTTAAAATCTGGAAATCTTTTTCATCCAATGATGAATTAGAATTTAGAAGATTGACAATTTAAGGTGGGGATTATTTTAATAGGTAGAATCTTGGGGAGGATTGATCGATTCAGAGCACCGAAGAAATGGATAAGGAATGTGTTCCTGTTCGGGACGCGGTTTGAACCCAGGTGGCATGAAATTTGGACCCACTCACTCATCGATCCGTTCTCAAAGAGTAGTTCAGCCAAGACATTTAACATAAAGTTTGATTTTCCTTGCTATTTAAATGATAAATAAAATAAGTACATTTTACATTATCTAATATTAAATTTCTATATTTTAAAAATGATAAAGGAGAAGTAATTATACATGTGGAGGCGCTCATGCATGCTACGGTGTCAAGTGTTTGACGTGTCATTTTCTTATTTTATATACTAGATAGATTTACATATGGTTAAACTGTTAAAATGATGGTGGATGTAACTCCACGCTAGAAGGCTGCCGTCAGTAGTGGCCGGGTGGAAACACAATAATGAGGACGGTGGTTCGATAAGCAATGGACTGACGTCTATGGATGACGGGATGGGCCGCAGGGGATGGGGTCGGGCTAATTAAGGTGATTTTTTTTTTATTTTCTTTTATTAATTTAATTTTTTNGTCGGGCTAATTAAGGTGATGTTTTTTTTTATTTTCTTTTATTAATTTAATTTTGTTAATTGATGTAAGGATAGAATATGAATTAATAAGTAATTTTTTGATAAATTATGTGCAGTTTTTAAGTTCTTAACTATATTTTACAAATTATTATATATATCATAACATATAAACCGTCATATTATATTCCTAGACACTATCATTAGTAAGTTAGTAACCTAGGAAAAGTTCTTAGTCTTCCACGTATTCTTTTATTAATATATGGGCCAACCACTAAAAACATTGGTGGCCATGGACCAAAATTATTCTAAATCATCCGATATTTGCAAGAGATTATTCTATAGATGATCATAAAATAAAAAAAAAAACATAAAATAGAATTAGAGGATTTACTTAATATAAAAAACACAAGCAAATATCCTTAATAAAAATATTTCCATTCTCAAGCACCGATTAAAGTTGTTTTATAAATTAAAACGAATTTGGAAATCCTAGCATCGATCCAATTTTCCAAAAGAAGCATAGCTAGCCTACATGCAAATTAAGTGCCGATGTGTCATACACAATAGAAATGAAGTGAAGGGGTCCACTTAGTGACTTGTTGTGGAGTTAGTGACTAACAGAGATTTGAAACACTAACAAAAAAATGTATTGTATAGTTAGTTTTATTGGGTAACAACTCATTGGCATTATTTCCGAATGAGACCACACAAATATACATGTGCTAATCATTTCAGCTTATACAATATAGAGTTGATTAGTCTTTGTTTAGGGGAAAATTACAGCTGGATCATGCTAAGCTTCAATTAATATTGATTTTGATTAAGAAAGCTACGGTAAGCTTCAACCATCCATTTATTAATAATTATAGGATAATTAAAATAATTAATCAATGTTGTCATCAATTTGGTTTTCCTGAAGTTTCTTAAGATTGGTACATGTACATACGATTTCCGCGTTGATCACCAGGAGCTGCTGTAGTGTTGACCCCGGTACGAAATCGACAGTCTATCATCTTTTTGTCTTTCAAAGATCGAAAATAGAGCACCACTTTTTCTCTATTACTTATAGCCTTAAAGGTCTTCTCTCTTTATTTATTAAATGCCTCAAACATACCTACCAACTTTTCAAATTCTTACATTTATATTATATTTTTTTAAGTATATATTAACTATACAAATTTAAGGTGTATTGCAATTATGGTCGAGTGTTCGTACTTTCTGAGAGCACTTGAACGCTCATGAGAGTGTTTAAAAATTTCAGCAAAATTTTGTCTAAATTTTCGATTTTCTACATTATGGAAATATATTTTGGTATAATTCCACAATTTTGCCGTTATTTTTCAAAATTTCAATAAATTTTTTTATTT
>QANT01002249.1:0-34146 GCA_003254885.1 Purshia tridentata | reverse complement strand
AATATTACACATTTTTTAAATTAAAAACATCTGAAAAATATTTTTGGACCTTAGTCAAAAATAAAAATTTATTAAAGTATTAGTCTAAGAGAGGAAAAAAAATTGAATCGGCCTATAAATCACTCTTATATATATATGTTTCTACAAGCCTCTTCTTTTTTTATTAAAGATCCATCATTTAAGATTAAATAAAGGATTTATTATGGGGGCCCATTATACATTGTAGTTTTATAATCATAAAAAATATCATATATTAGGTTTTCATTAAAGGATCATTATTGTAAAAAATTAATAAATCATAAACCATTTACTCCTTTGATTAAATGGTTTTGAAGTGGTCACTCTGTTTAAGAGGAGAGAAAAGGAGAGGGAAAAAAATTGGAGAACATCTATATAATTATTAGTGCTTCATGTCGAATTGTCAAAATTGTACATTTTGGTATCATATTGTTTTTTTTAAATAAAAAAATTTTAAAATCAAGTAATTTTATGCAAGTTTTGTGAAATAAAATCAAGGATTTTGATGGCTTGTCTATGAATGTTATGTGGATCCGGCTTCTCTGCCTTTAGAGATGGTACTATTAGTGTCTTTTATCAAATCTAATCTATATATAAATCCAACGACTTATGGTTTGCTACATCAACTAACATGCTTAAAAATAATAAGTAGTTGGATTTATATGAGTGGACGAGATTTGATGAAAGACACCAACAACACCATTTCTAAAAGCAGAGAAGCTAAATTTAATGTTAGGTGATGAAATCAATTCAATGCTACATTATGAACTCTCTAAAATTATTAGATTTGTTTAGGGCCCGTTTGGTACTGTTTTTTAGAAGCGTTTTTATTTAGTAATGCTTTGCTAGAAGCGGTTCTGCAAAGAAATACATACAAATTTTTAACAAAATTCTAAGTGGTTCATCCAAAAACACTTGAAGTGCTTCTTGATAAAAGCACCTGTCAAGTGCTTCTCAAAAAACCCCTTAAAGCACTTTTATAACTCAGAAGTACTTATATATATTTCTGTCAAACGCTACTAAAAGCGCTTTTACTGATTTGAAAGCACTTTTGACAATTCTAAAAGCACTACCAAATGAGCTCCTGTTAAGCACTTTTGATTATACTGACCAAAAGGTCCGAAACTAAAGGCAAATCTACTATTGGATCTGGATTCAACCGGGTCCAACCCTAGCAACCTTTACAATTTAAGCCCAACAATCTTATTTTTTCAATTGAAAGCCCAAAAGATTAAAAAAGATAGGCCCAATGATTCATGGGACTTAAATCACTTATCAAACCATGTTTCAAGGATTGGTCAAAAACAAAAAAAAGAGAAAAAAACATGTTTGAAGGAATTTGTGATCTTTCCCAGCATATTCTATGCAATCACGATGCAATTGAAACTGTCACATACCAAATGTTAAAAATAGTATATCCCACTTTCAAAAGTAAGCTGTGAATGAAAGGAATAAAATTTTGATAGCACTACAGCTTTCAGGTTTGGGCCCTGCATAAATGAACTATATATATAGTTAGTGGCTCACTAACTTTGCTTTCATGGTTTATCAAAGGTGTGGCCAGACTGCCTAAGATGGACCATGGCTGCCAATAATATCAGAAGATTCAGAACCATGAATCCATGATCAACAATATCGTAAAAACTTTTTGAGCATGTGCCATAAGATCACTTATCTCTGGTGGACTGGTTGTAATGCCCATTATACCCAAAATCCCATTGGTGGAGCTAAACATTGACATAAGGTTAATTGTAGATAAATCTACATGAGAGGGTTTATGGATAAAACAGTCTTATCTCTTCAAAAACAACATAACACAATTCACTTGTTGTGTTTGGAAGTAATCAAAAGTAGTAACCAGTATTTGAACGCTCATCGTTAGTATTTAAATGTTTAATGTAATATTCTCCAAACTCAAAAGAGAAAAATGAGTAGAGGGGATACTAAACTAATTTTACATAAATTCTGTAGTTGCATCTGTAATTATTAATTGGGCAATGCACCAAGGTAGGGTTTTAAGGTATAGGATGAAACTTACAAGTCCCTCCTGTAAAGTATTAGTCTTGGGATATTTGATTACATTCCTCACTCACTTGTACAAGATTCCGACCCAAAAAAGAAAGATTTTAATAGTGGTGGGCGAGGCCTGCAAAATATATATGTAGTCTGTAGGTCCACATTAACCTGCCACTAATGGGTGGGTATTGCCTTTTCCAACATGGATTTGATTACAAAGGTAGGAAATATCCTACAAGTATCATCAATTTTGTCATAATTGGATTGCAGATTCTATCACTGTCCTCAAACATAATGTGAACAAGCAAGCAGCCTCCAGGTCCTCCATGTCCTCCATGACGCCATTCCTTGTGTCTTTTGGTGAAGCCATATTGTGTCTGCTCATGTGAAGCTGTTGTATTATAGTTGGTAAGCAATAACAATTCTCCTTCAATTCCTCGTCACTTTTGTATAATATATTTTGCATATATAAATAGTAAAGCTTGCTCATATATTAATACTATTTTTATATCATTTTAAGTGTTATTATTATACTGAACAAATCTAACCAACCAATTGATCTTGCAAATCAGTCTTGGGCTTCACATACAACCCAAGGGTGATGGAACCTATATTAGCAACAACAAAAAAAAGCCCAAGTGGCCTTGAAAGTGACTTTCACACATAAGATCCGTGACATTGGTAAAATGAGTTGATTGGAAAAGTGGGTCCAACCCACCTCCTCGAGAATGTGATAACATAATAAGATCAATTATCCGGCTTGTCTGTTCCATAGACCACAAGTCAATGTCAATCCTACAGACAACCCAAAGAGACCTTAAGCCAGCAGGATCACACTAATCAAGGGAAGTTAAATTGCTTTTAAATTAAGACACTTACATTGGATTCTAGTCAAAATGTGCCTTAAACAAATACTTATCTTTTTGGCTTAAGTAGTACTTGTGGTAGCTCTCAGTTCTCTTCCTGTATGAATCTCTTCTTCCTACATATGAAACCCAATCAATCCAAACCCATCTTCGATTTTTCTTTTCTTACATAACCATCTCCCAAAACCATACAGAAATTCTTTCTAGCCACTCTTGCTTAATTTTCCTTGTCACTTTAGCCTGACCAAAATGGGCAGTTCTAACAGTCCTGGTAATGGCAGCAGGAAAGGCAGTGAATTGTTTCAATTTGCAATGCATTTGGTTCAAGGCAGATGGTTCACAGTGTTTGCTTCTTTTCTCATCATGGCTGGAGCGGGTGCCACTTATCTCTTTGGGGTTTATTCCAAACAGATCAAGTCCACTCTTGGCTATGACCAAACCACACTCAACCTGCTAGGCTTCTTCAAGGACCTTGGTGCAAATGTTGGTGTGCTCTCTGGCCTTATTGGTGAAGTTACCCCAACATGGTTTGTGCTCCTAATTGGCTCAGCCATGAATTTTACAGGGTACTTCATGATTTGGCTGGCAGTCACTGGCAAAGTTGCCAAGCCAAAAGTTTGGCAGATGTGCCTTTATATATGCATTGGAGCCAACTCTCAAAATTTTGCAAACACAGGAGCACTTGTCACTTGTGTCAAGAATTTCCCAGAAAGTAGAGGTGTTATGCTTGGTCTGTTGAAGGGTTTTACTGGGCTTAGTGGAGCTATCATGACTCAAATTTACTTGGCTGTCTATGGAAACGATTCAAAGTCCTTGATTCTTCTCATTGCTTGGCTCCCTGCTGCATTATCAGTGGTTTTTGTGTACACCATTCGACCCATGAAACTTATTAGGCAACCCAATGAGCTTGGAGTGTTTTATCATTTCCTCTATGTCTCAATTGTCCTGGCTCTGTTTCTCATGCTCATGACCATAGTTCAAAAACAGGTTACTTTCTCTCAAGCTGCTTTTGCTGGAACTGCTACAGTGGTTTGTCTGATACTGTTTCTCCCTCTTGGGATTGTAATTAGAGAAGAGCTGCTCCTCTGGAACCTCAAGAAGCAACCTGTTGATCCTCCAACTGAGGTTGCCAATGAGAAGCCACAACCAATTGAAGCAAAACAAGATGGGTTGCCATCAACTTCCTCAATGGAAATGGAGCAGAGAAAAAAGGTATCTTGTTTTGCAGACATATTCAATAAACCAGAGAGAGGAGAAGACTACACCATTTTACAAGCACTCCTAAGCATAGACATGCTCATTTTGTTCATTGCAACTCTATGTGGACTTGGGTCAAGCTTGACAGCAGTAGACAACTTGGGCCAAATTGGTGAGTCTCTAGGGTACCCAAATAAAACAGTAAGCTCTTTTGTGTCATTAGTCAGCATATGGAACTATTCTGGGAGAGTCTTTTCTGGATTTGTCTCTGAAAGCCTATTGGTAAAGTGGAAATTTCCGAGACCCCTAATGATGACCCTAGTTCTTCTTTTATCATGTGTTGGCCACCTCCTCATTGCCTTCCCAGCCCCAGGTTCAGTCTATGTGGCATCAGTGATCATTGGGTTTTCTTTTGGTGCCCAATTGCCATTGCTTTTTGCAATCATTTCTGAGCTCTTTGGGCTTAAGTACTACTCCACATTGTTCAATTGTGGACAATTAGCAAGTCCACTTGGGTCCTATATTCTCAATGTGAAGGTCACTGGAATGCTGTATGACAGAGAGGCATTGAAGGAGCTAACAAAGAAAGGGGTGACTAGAGCATCAGTGAAGGAGCTGACTTGCATTGGAAGCCAATGTTATAGGCTGTCTTTCTCAATTTTAGCTGCTATCACTTTCTTTGGTGCTCTTGTTTCATTGGTTTTGGTGGTGAGGACAAGAGAGTTCTACAAAGGTGATATATATAAGAAGTTTAGAGAGGAATCAGAGGATGCATAGATTTGACAGTTTGATCAAACTTTATATATAAATATGCAATGTCAGCTCAGAGTGAAACTGTACCAATAAGAGCACCTTGGACCTTTTCCTGGTGAACAACAGAACCCGTGACAAATTATTGCTAGCTATATATATTTTTAATTTATACAGTACAGCTCCTGCAGCTCCTGAAGTTGAAAGATATATTTGAAAGCCAATGGCCCAATCTTTTGTGATTCATGTGGCTTTTTCCTTTTACTTTCTTCCTTGATAGATGCCTAACCTTGTCTGTCATGAGGATTGTTTACTAGAACAGCTCCAAGTGTTGGACCTTTTCCTAGGGAACAATAAGACCTGTGAAAAATTAATTATTTTAAGATATATGTACTGCTTCTGAAGGTTGAAAAGATACATTTGGAAGTCAATCCAATGGCCCAATCTTATGTGATTTATGTGGACTTTTTCCTTTTCCTTTATTCCTTGATAGATGGCCTAATCTTGTCTGTCATGAGCACTGGTTATATATGATGAATTTTGTATATTGTTTACTAGAATTTTTGGTTAGGTACCAGTCACAAATCAAAAGAACAGCTCCAAGTATAATATTAACATGAAAGGTGGGGGTACTAAACTAATTTTGCATGGATTCTTCAATTAATGCATCTATAAATGATCGGTGGGGGAATGAATCAAGGGTAAGGTATAGGGGATAATTTAAGGAACTTCCAGCAGCTCCTCTGTATAAATATAAAAAGAAAAAACCAGATACAAAGAACACAAACCCAACAAAGGGCAAACCAGATATGAATCAAGTATAATCACTAATACTTGAGAAACTTTCAAGTCTCTCAAGTATTAGACTTGAAAACTTTAATCATTTCTTACACATAATTGCAGAAGATGCTGATCCAAAAAATGAGAAATTTTTGGTGCACTACTTTGTACAAAAATCATTGTCAAACTCATTGCAAATAGGCTCAAAGACATTCTTCACCACATAATTGGTCCTTTTCACTCCCTTTGTCCTTGTCAAACGAATTTGAGGACAAAATGGACAATATCCTGTTGGTGCAAGAGAGCTTTTGAAGTTAAGATCCATTGCTTGCTTCTGTGTGTTGGGCTTTCTAATCACCTTGTTCTTTGTTTCTGGTTGCTCCCTTCATGGCTTCTCTAGGCCATTATAACTTTTATTTACCCCAAAAATATTGTGTTTTCAAAGTGAACAAATGTATTACACCACTAACCCATAAAATTTAAAATAAAACAAAAAGCAATGCTATTCTCACTCACTCATTAGCTCTTTCACTCTTTTAAAAATTGATAGAATATTGAATTTGATGTTCCACAAAGAATATGAACAGATACATGGCCACGAAGAATATGAACAAACATCAAATATATCAGATAGCTTAAAAGGCTTACAAGCTACTTTCAAGGCCAAACCCATTACCTTTCCTTTTTTTTTTTTTCCCTAAAACTGTAGATTAAGATTTGAAAAGTTGATGATATGGGCCGGTCCAGTAAACCCAGTTGTCAATATCGATCATGATCGTTATCCTTACATTACATCTGAAGCCAACATTCAAAATTTCTATTATCTTTGACTTCATTTGTAAAAAATAAAAATAGAAATAAAAATCATCAGAATGAAATGTGGTTAAATTGTCGTAAAAATTTATAGTTTCAAAGTATATCATGCATGACTTGTTTGATCGAAGCGTGATGGATTCTTACAACATGATTTTATATTCTCCTACTTCCATTCTCTCACTTTCTACAAATCTGAATCATTGGACCCCATTAAAACATAATCCACTAGCCATGAATGCAATCCAATGGTCATTATTTGTTCGTTTGATCATCGAGTGGTTATGATCGTTTGTACTTATGACTATTAGATTATGTTTTAATAAGGTCGGGACAGGTCACAATCTATATATAGAAAAATAAAGAATAGGAGAGGATCCCACTTCATGTTGCCGTATGGCTTTCACAGTATTTGTGTCGTTTTTTAATGCGGTAAGATCATGTCATCATGGTGGTTGCATGCAATAAGGCCTTTTGAGTGCATCAAAAACTTAGAAACAATAAGTATAACCAAACTTACCCAAAAAAGTGGGAACACGTATAACCATATTGCACAATGAAGACAAGTTCTTATCCACACCAAAAAAATGAAGATAAAAACCCCAAATAATTACTAATCTGAATAAAGAAGAATCTAGCTAACAATATATTTATGGTATGTTTGGTAGTGGATAAAATTTTTGTTGGCCGGTTGGTAGAGGATAAAATTAATGGATAGGGTTTTAAAACAGAATCACAGTAATCAAGGTAAGGATTCATTAGATTAATCAGATAAAAATTAGCCTTAAACAACGGCTCACACAAACAACCAAGTCACACACCACCTCTCTGCCGTTACTTATATATATATACCATGCACATTCATGAGCCAACCTATCTGTCACTAATGAAATCCAAAATCTCTTCCAATATCTGAAACCCAAATCAATCCATGTCCAACTTCCATTTTTTTCTTCTTAGATCTCTGCCAAAACCATAAAGAAATCGATCTTTCTAGCCAGTCTTGCTTAGCTCCTCTTGCACTACATCCATGGCTGAAATGAGCAGTTCTAACACTAGTAACGGAGGTGGTGGGTCATGTCAATTTCCACTGCAAGTAGTTAAAGGCAGATGGTTCACAGTGTTTGCCTCCTTTCTCATAATGGCTGGAGCTGGTGCCACCTATCTCTTTGGTACTTACTCCAAAGACATCAAGTCCACTCTTGGCTATGACCAAACCACACTCAACATGTTAGGCTTCTTCAAAGACCTTGGTGCAAATGTTGGAGTGCTCTCTGGCCTTATTGGGGAAGTAACCCCAACATGGTTTGTGCTCTTAATTGGCTCAGCAATGAACTTTGCTGGGTATTTCATGATTTGGCTGGCTGTCACTGAAAAAATTGCCAAGCCAAAAGTCTGGCAGATGTGCCTCTATATATGCATTGGAGCCAATTCCCAAAACTTTGCAAACACAGGAGCTCTTGTCACTTGTGTCAAGAATTTCCCAGAAAGTAGAGGTGTTATGCTTGGTCTATTAAAGGGTTTTACTGGGCTTAGTGGAGCTATATTTACCCAACTTTACTTTGCCATCTACCCAAATGATTCAAAATCTATGATTCTTCTCATTGGGTGGTTGCCTGCTGCACTATCAGTGGTTTTTGTTTACACCATCAGACCAATGAAAGTTGTCAGACGAACCAATGAGCTCAAAGTGTTTTACCATTTCCTCTATATCTCAGTCTCCCTTGCACTGTTCATCTTGGCCATGAGTCTGCTTCAAAGAAAGTTTGCCTTCTCCCAAGCTGCCTATGCTGGAACTGCCACTGTGGTTTGCCTGTTTATGTTTCTCCCTCTTGCCATTGCAATTAGAGAAGAGCTAGCCCTCTGGAACCTCAAGAAGCAACCTGTTGATCCTCCAACTGAGGTAGCCATTGAGAAGCCACAACCAAGTGAAGCAGAACAAGAAGATTTGGCACCAACTTTCTCAGTAGAGCAAGTACAGAACACAAAATCAAACCCAAACACATCTTGTTTTGGTGACATATGCAATAAACCAGAAAGAGGAGAAGACTACACCATTTTACAGGCACTGCTAAGTATGGACATGCTGATTTTATTCATTGCAACTTTTTGTGGACTTGGGTCAAGCTTGACAGCAGTAGACAACTTGGGGCAAATTGGTGAGTCTCTAGGATACCCAAATAAAACAATAAGCACTTTTGTGTCATTAGTTAGCATATGGAACTATTTTGGGAGGGTCTTTTCTGGGTTTGTCTCTGAAAGTCTAATGGTGAAGTGGAAAGTGCCCAGAACCCTCATGATGACCTTTATGCTTATTCTGTCATCTATTGCCTACCTCTCCATTGCCTTCCCATTCCCTGGCGCAGTTTATGTGGCATCAGTTATCATTGGGGTTTCTTTTGGTGCCCAATTGACATTGCTTTTCACAATCATCTCTGAGCTCTTTGGCCTCAAGTACTATGCTACATTGTTTAATTGTGGACAACTAGCAAGTCCACTTGGGTCCTATATTCTAAATGTCAAGCTCACTGGAATGCTGTATGACAGAGAGGCGTTGAAACAGCTGGCTAAAAAAGGGTTGACTAGAGCATCGGTGAAGGAGCTCACTTGCATTGGGAATCAATGTTATAGGCTGTCTTTCACAATCTTGGCTGCTATCACATTCTTTGGTGCTCTTGTTTCACTGATTTTGGTGATGAGGACACGAAAGTACTACAAAGGTGACATATATAAGAAGTATAGACAGGATGCTTAGATTTTTGTTGGTTTATCAAGGTGCCAAAAACTTAAACTGGAAGAGAATCTGCAAGGGCACTCCCATATTTAGTTAGATTTTAATTAAAATAGCTAGAAAGTCATTTTCGAAGGGGCTACTTCAACCTTGCTCCTTATTTTAATTAGTCATGAATTACTATTTTTCCTTTGCTTTTACTGAATAATTGAATATCGGATTAATGTTGATTTAATGTTATTGGCAGTGCTTGTAGTTGTAATAAGGTTAATATTAAGAAAAAGAAAACGAAATATGCTTGCAAAACTTAAAAAAAAAACAAAAAATAACTCCCAAGTCTGCTTGAAAAATATAAAATTATAGATAGGGGAGTTCCAATCTAACTGCCCTCATGATTCCCAACATAGGGGGAAGCCCCGGCATTGTAGAAATTCACTCCACTCTGATAAAAATAGCCTTCAAATAACAATGGCTCACACAAACTCACCAGCCTCCTCTCTAGCCTTACCAATAGTCATTCTGTGGCCTAACTTCTCTATCAATTCATGGAGGCCATTGTTACTTTTTCATTTCCATTATATGAAAACCAAAACTAATCCAACCCCATTTTTACTTTTTTCTTTTCTTGCATCTCTATCAAACATAATTATACACAAATTCTTTCTAGCACTCTAAGCTGACCAATGAAGGAATACACCTGCCAATTAGGCAAAAATGAGCAGTTATAAGACTAGCAATGGCTGCATGGGAAGCGGTGAAATGCTTCGATTTACATTGCATTTGTTTACCGGCAGATGGTTCGGAGTGTTTGCCTCCTTCCTCATTATGGCTGGAGCTGGTGCCACCTATCTCTTTGGGACCTATTCCAAAGAGATCAAGTCCACTCTTGGCTATGACCAAGAAGCACTCGACTTGTTAGGGTTCTTCAAGGACCTTGGTGCCAATTTCAAGTCCACTCTTGGCTATGACCAAGAAGCACTCAACTTGTTAGGGTTCTTCAAGGACCTTGGTGCCAATGTTGGGATGCTCTCAGGCCTTATTGGTGAAGTAACCCCAGTTTGGTTTATGCTCTTAATTGGAGCAGCCATGAACTTTGCAGGCTACTTCATGATTTGGCTTGCTGTCACTGGCAAAATTGACAAGCCAAAAGTTTGGCAGATGTGTGTATACATATGCATTGGAGGCAATGCCCAAACTTTTGCAAAAACTGGAGCTCATCACTTGTGTCAAGAATTTCCTAGAAAGCAGAGGTGTTTTGATGGGTGCGTTAAAGGGTTTCTCTGGGCTCAGTGGAGATCAAAAGTCCTTGATTCTTCTCATTGCTTGGCTCCCTGCTGCCACTGAAAGTTATCTGCAGACAACCGAACGAGACCTATGTCTTTTACCAATTCCTCTACATCTCAATTGCCCATGCATTTTTTATCATGCCCATGAGTCTTGTACAGAAATGGGTTTCTTTCCCCCACGCCGCCTACTCTGGCAGCGCCACGGTGACTGTTCTGTTGCTCTTTCTCTCTCTTGTGATTTCCATCAGAGAAGAGCTAGTGCTCTGGAACCTCCACAAAAAACCTGTTGACTCCCAACTGAAGTGAAAATTGAGAAACTAGAAGCAGTTGAAGCAAAAAAAGATAGTAAATAAGAGCCATCTTGTTTCTCTGACATATGCAACAAATCACCAAGAGGAGAAAACTACACCATTTTGCAAGCAGTCCTAAGAAACTACACCATTTTGCAAGCAGTCCTAAGTGTTGACATGCTTATTTTGTTCATTGCAACATTTTGTGGACTTGGGTTAAGTTTGACAGCAGTAGACAACTTGGGGCAGATTGGTGAGTCTCTGGGGTACCCAACTCAAACCATAATTGCTTTTGTGTCATTAGTCAGCATATGGAATTACTTTGGGAGGGTCTTTTGACTCTTTTCTGGGTTCATCTCTGAAGCCCTTTTGGTGAAGTGAAAAATTCCTAGACCATTAATAATGAATTGTGCTCTTCTTCTCTTATGAATTGGCCTCCTCCTTATTGCTTTCCCAACCCCAGGTTCAGTTTATGTGGCATCAATAATCATTGGGTTTTCATTTGGAGGTTAATTGCCATTGCTTTTTGCAATCATCTCTGAGCTCTTTGGGCTGAAGCACTTCTCTGCATTGTTCAATATTGGACAAAGTAGCAAGTCCTCTTGGGTCCTATGCTCTCAATTTGAAGCTGGCTGGAATACTGTATGATAAAGAGGCAATATAAGAGCTGGCAAAAAAGGGGTTCAAAGGTCACATGTGAAGGAGTTGACTTGCCTTGGGAACCACTGTTATTGTGGTGCTGCTTTTTCATTCATTTTGGTGTTCAGGACCAGAACCTTCTACAAGGTGACATATATAAGAAGTATAGACATGATTCACAGACTTTTGTTAGTTTATTATTGCTGTGCCAAGACAGTTAATGAAAACGATACCCTTCAGAAAAATAAAAATACAGACAAGATTAAAAGCGCTATAGAATATGAAATGGTGCTTTCGCATAGAAAAAAAGGTGGTCCTTTGGGTTTATATGGATTAGACTTAATTTGTTTTTTCTTTGTCAACTTATTAGGAATAGACTTGGTATCCATTTTAATTTCTTATTTTTAATTTTGTGTTGCACACTTACCTTGCATCTATCGTACCTTCTTTAATATGTATTGTGATAAGATGACGAGTAGCTTGCCTAATTTGTAATGCATGAAGTATTTGTTGCATCTAATTTTGGGTGGGTAAGTTTGGCATTGTCCATGGCCATGAGTTTGTCATTTTGTAGTCAGCTTTCTGTTTTGTAGTCCACTAATATTTTGATGGTTAATTTCCAATATAAATCATGGCCAGATTAATTAATAAATCTTATTCATATAATACAATAATAACAAGAATACAACAGCAAACACTACAATAGATATTGAGAATATATGTGAAACCCAACAAAATAATCATGAACAATAAAATCCTCACAAGCTCTTTCTCACAAGTATACTAAGCCACCACCAAACATAAAAACCAAACCATATGTTCCCAGAAGTTCTGAAGACTCTCCAGCATGCATCTAAGGAATTAATTAGATAGTTGAATGAGGCAGAAGCATGGCATGCCAAGTGGGTTCAGTTTGATGGGGGTGGGGAAAAGAATGGATTAATTGTTGGCACTTTGGATGGAATACTTGGGATTGAAGGGAATGTTGGCAATGGAGGTAGTGTCACTTTTGGGGTTGTGGGCAATGCAGGTTTTGGCAAAGATGGGATTTGTGTTATGATTGGTGGAGCCCAAAACAATTTTATATTGTGCAGGGGGCTCACCCACTCTCTTACAGCATCATTTCAGCCATCCTTTTCTTTTTTCTTTCTGATCATGATATTCCTTCCTTTCCTTTGCTGTCGGGGCATGTAGCGGATCCTAAGAAGAAAAAGGCTGAGATAGAAGAGGCATCATCAGAACAAATTTGGTGGTGTCGGTGTCTTTTTTTTTTCTCTCTGTGTGAGTCTCTCTGTGTGCGAAGTTATTCACAGGGGCTGCTGCATTTCCCTCTCTGTGAAGCAGAGGAGGTTGCTATTACGAAGAGCAAGCAGAGAGTGTGTGTTAGAGAGAGCNCATAAAAACCAAACCATATGTTCCCAGAAGTTCTGAAGACTCTCCAGCATGCATCTAAGGAATTAATTAGATAGTTGAATGAGGCAGAAGCATGGCATGCCAAGTGGGTTCAGTTTGATGGGGGTGGGGAAAAGAATGGATTAATTGTTGGCACTTTGGATGGAATACTTGGGATTGAAGGGAATGTTGGCGATGGAGGTAGTGTCACTTTTGGGGTTGTGGGCAATGCTGGTTTTGGCAAAGATGGGATTTGGGAGCTTGGAAATGGTGACAGAGTGGGCAGTGTAGGCAATTGGGTAGAGGGCAATGGTGGCAATGAGGGCTTTGGCAGAGTTGGGGCAGTGGGAAGTGTAGGAAAAGGAGCTGAGGGTAAGAGTGGTAATTGGGTCTTGGGTAGAGTTGGTAGTACTGAGGGCAGTGGAGGCAATGTGGGCTTGGGCAGAGATGGAGTTGCTGGTGTGTCCAAAAGATGGCGGGTTGCTAGGCCCATATGGGTGTTTGAGAGTGACAACACCACCACCATAGACAGAATGAAGAAACACTTGGGAAATGCCATGGTTGAGACTTGAGAGGGGGATGAAGTTGAAGGGCAATTAAACTCTTCAAATATTTTGTGTTGTGAAGAGCAGAGAGTGTACATTGGGTTTATATAAGAAAATATGTGGAGAGAGTTTGAGGACTTGGAAACAACAACATGAGTTTGATGAGTTGTGGTTGGGAGGAAGCATGAAAAAGCATAGGTTTGTTTACCTCCCTGACTGTGAACTGGTTCCAAATTCAAAACCAAGTTCTCATCTATACATATGCTCATAGGTTATTGAACTAACCAAAGACCAGCAAACATATGATGGGACCCACCTCATAGTTCTGTTGGATACATAGATTTTTTTTCTGTCAACTGATGGCTTGAGCCTTGACCTGCATGGCTTGTGTCAGTTGTCTGGTGGGTTGGGATAACAAATATACGTGGAATCTTTTTCTGGGTTTTCTTTTAAACCCCAAAACAAAAAATGGCATAACAGTCTAGTACACACGATATACGATGATGAGTCGGTCTACTTTTAATGATTTTAGCGCTCGGTATCTTTTTTAATTAAGAATTTAAGTCTTAAATTATCAAAAATATGTATAATGTGAACTTATAAATCATTTACTTATAACTTTTTTTATGAGTTATCAATTTTAGAAGTGTTGTATTGTATATCACAATTTTATTATTAATGCAATCAAATATATAATCTATTCTATATAAAGCAAACACCTACCTAGGTGAAATTTTCAAATATCCCACAACTACCCATGGTTAAGCATTTGTTAAAGCATACCATTTTTATTTGAGGGGGATAAATAAGTAAATCAAAATTATAATTAAATGAATTAAGGAAAAAAAATGAACCAAATTTTGGTGGATGAATCATGACCGTGTGATTAGAGCATGATTAATTCCATTTTAAGAAATGTTATCTATCAATTCCTTTAATAAAAATTATAATAATAAAAAAAGAAAAGCGGATGAGACTATATAAAAGAGAAGCCAAATAGCATTTCTCTCCCATTTTTTGGGACTTATGAACTGTTCACACAACGAAGTTTATGATCCGGGCAGCCATACCAGCCCACCAAGCCCAATGTGGATGCATCATGACCTTGTGATTAGAGCATGAATAATTCCATTTTAAGAAATGTTATCTATCATTTCCTTTAATAAAAATTATAATAATAAAAAAGAAAAGCGGATGAGACCATATAGAAAATAGCATTTCTCTCCCATTTTTTGGGACTTATGAACTGTTCACACAACGAAGTTTGTGATCCGGGCAGCCATACCAGCCCACCAAGCCCAAACAGAAAATAACAGGCCATGAGGTTGCGTAATATAACCGCGCCCTTTCAAAGCAGCCACAAACTTTGGCGCCTCTCATTTTCTGAAATTTGAGAACCAGAGAAGAAGAAGAAGAAGACGAAACGAGAGGAAGATGATAATGGACGTTGATAACCTTCTCGAGTTTGAGTCAGAAGACTCACTTCTCGATCGTCCTTCTGTTACTAAGAAAAGGTTTTTCATTTTTTTTTTTTCGCTTTTGACCTTTATGCCAGTCTGGGCATTTAGGGTTTGCCTTCATGTTAGTGTTACTCTAATTGTTATTTTGCTATTCATCATTTTTCACTATAGTTTTCTCAGTTTGTTTACCTTTTAAGCGAATTTTTTCCTTTTAATTTTCCTTCTTTCCCTTAATAAAATCAAAACCTTGAAGTTGATTATACATGATTGTTGTTTATATTTATCACAAATTCTTGGATTCAAGTGACAATAATGAAAACCCAGTAACTTGAACAGGCACTGTATCCATTTTATATCGAATTAGAGCTTACTTAACAGACAGTGTACACTATAGGGGTTTCCTTAAAACTTGAGTCTTTGACTTAGCCCAGTAATTGATGAATATGGTAGGATTCTTTTTGTGTAATATTTTCCCTTGTTGGTAATTTAGGAAGAAGCTTATAGGGTTGGATGACCTGTTGACTGATTTCTACAAGGAAGAAGGAAAGCTTGTTGAAAAGGAATCTAAACGGGCAAAGGCACGAAGGAATTACGATTCAGATGAAGAGGATGATCATAAAGAGGCTTCAGTCTATGAACTTGTCGATAAGTGTGAAAATCAGGCAGATAAACTTACCTATTCTAATATTTTCTGGTGTTATTTGTATACCATGTATCTTCTTTTGTAATTGAAAATTTATACTCTCTCACACAGATGAAAGAAATAGGCAGTACTGAGGATAGCTTGGTGTGGGGCATATGTGTTTTTGGAGACCAGGTTTTCATCGAATATATACAATATCTACATTGTGATACCTAATGCTTGCTTATTGTTCTGAAGATTTTGATAGGAGTTGATCTTTGAATTGTTAGTAGTTTCTTAGTTTTTGTTTAAACTTTGTGAGTGCAGAAAACCCCACCTCCTCTAACTTTTCCTGAGCTTAAGCATTGCACACTCTTGCAGTCTTTCATGAACAATAAGCTCAATTCTGTGGTTGAAATCTCTACAGACAATGGTTAGTTATATTGATTGCCTCCTATAAGTTATCACTGGGGATTTTTTTTTTTTAACTTGCTGTTTTGCATCAACATGTATTTACTTTTGTGCATATTATGGCTGTTAGAGTCACGTGGCCTTGTAAAACTTATAATAGTTACTTTTCTGATATGCTGTGCAGGAGATTCTTTCCTCGAAGGATTACTAGTAAATGGATGGCTTTCAAAATTGGTTTTCACCAGTGGTCATGTAGAAAAATCAGTAGCCACATGGACTTTTAATTTGAGTGAGTTTAGTTGTCATTCTTATCTTTCCCTTTTAATACTCATGAAAGTTCTTGTGTTAATCCTTTTTTTTTTTTTGTCAGTGTTGTATTCATCGAAAGAGGAGTTGAGGACATCTGCATGTGACTTCTGGTGTGCTATTCTCTCATCTGGAAATGAGGTGAACTTGATCTTAGTTTTTGTTGCTTCAATCAAGGTTTGATTGTAATTGTATGATATGTTAAAGAACGTTAATTCTGGTAATTAATTCCTGACCAGGTTGATCCACAGCCTGTCAAAAGTGATTGGTTTCCTAGTTATTCTGAACTAAAAGTAGCTCTTGAAAACTATGGTTTTCTATTCAAGTTTTCATCTAACACGAAATCTGTCCATTCCAGTAAGTTTTCTTACCTTCTTACCAGTTTTATGCATAATTCAGATTAGATGGATTTTACAGGAGAAATATATGCATCCCTTCTTCTTAAGTAAACTATATGATGATACTTGATAAAAATGTCCTTTATTATGTGTAAGTACAGTAAAGCGAAGAGAACTATATTCACTGCCTTCATGTCTTGGAAGGATTTTTTGGATTGTAATGATGTTGATGATACTGTGCCACATATTTACTTGGTATATTTCCCAACCCTGACTCAACCTTGGCATAGAATTGTACCCAGTAATATGTGCTGCATATTCAGTTTTCCTACTGCCAATAAAGAAACAAAACTCTAGTGTTCAAAGGGTTGGTTTACTCTTCTAATCTGACATATGTCTCTTAGGATGTTTTCTTTTTGGTACTTGAATATGAATGTACGAGTAGTGTTTTTTTGGATTCTCTGTTATAGTTTATTTAATTTACAGTTTCTTTCCCATTTTTTCTTTATATTTCTTGTCATCTAATGTACCAAATGGGTGTTGAAATTTCAAAGTTTTGCATAGTTTTGCATAGTTTTTATTTTCTCCTCACAGTGATTTTTAATTTGCCTTCTAGATTCTGCTTGTAGAGGTCCAGCTCAAAATATTAGAGCTTGGATTAAATTTTCAACTGCTTCTTTGCAAGTAAGGTAAGGAAAAGCTGGAAATATTACTTTCACAACACATACAAGTGCCACTTGCGTGTTGCATCATTGCTCAGACAGTTGATTCATAGGTTGATATTTGTAATTGATTTTAGGAAATGCTTATGAACAATTTGGAAATATGTTTGATTTTCCTTGTTTTTATGTTGTTTATATGATGCTTATTATATTTACAGGAGAAAAATGGCTATGTATTTGGCCTCAGAAGCCGAAGAGTTAATTGAAGTCATTATTTGTCTGTTTTTAGACCACCAGCTTCAAGGTCTGTTTGTGCTTTTGTATGAATGCATGCAATCAGCTATCAGTTATTTCACGGAAAAAGAATGGGAATCTAGCTGTAAGAAGATAGCAAAATCTCTTGCTTGCAGGTTATTGACTCTACTGGTTGATTTTTTTTTTTCATCCACATATATGTAGTTGAATTGAACTTTTTGCTAATTTGAATGGTGATCACTCTTCAATGTTGAGCAGAGTTCTTTGTTGATTTTATAGTTTTGTGCACCTTTTTTAATGATCTGTTTTATTTATTTATTTTTTTAAAATCATATATTTTAAAGTTTGCCAATCAGGACTAGAAAGGTGGTTTGTTCAAACAGATAGCACATGCACATGAGATTCTGATTGTCATGTTCATATTCCATGGTTTTTGGTTACTATGGATATCTGGACCACCATAGAAAGCCCTAGTGGAAAAATTCAAAACAAGAAATTTGAAGTTTAGGAACTAGGTTGATGTTCCTATTTAGTACTTGATCATTGTGCCATTTAAATATGCACATTGTTCTTGGTCATTGGTAACAGAGGGGGTGCAAAAGAATCAAAGTCATTGCCTTTTGCTTTTTACTTTCCTTACTTCTCCCTTATTGTTGCTGATTTTATGACATGCAGAGTCCCTAAGGATGTGAACTGCCTAAGAATTGTGGAATGCATTTCGGGAGTCAATACTCGTAGTAAGCTGTTCAGAAGTACAGTTGCCTATCATGCCCTTCTTAGTTGTTTTGGTAATAAGGTACTGAATTTGATTACAAACTTGTTGAACATATTACTAAATATTTGTTTTATTCTAAATTTTATCCAACAATTGTTCCAACTAAGAAAGTTAAGCTGCTAATAAAATAGAAGGATCAATCACACTTTCCACACCTGTTGTTTAGGCCAAATTTCACTTTGGTCCCTGACATTTCAATGTTGCAATGTGAGACTGAAACTCCAGGTATCAAAGTGAACCCAAACTACAAGTGTAACTGACCAGAAAAAGAAAGAGACATTGTATATGCAATTAGACCCGAATTTTAATACCATATGCATGTAAAAGTAGATTCTATAGTCATTAATCAATTTCTCTTTTCTTTTTGTTATTATTTTCATACTCTTACTCTTGTTTATATATTATCAGCAAGATTTAGAATGCATTATGATTTGTCATAGTATCTCAAAATGGTAGATCCCGTAGTACTTCAAGTTAATTTAAGAAATTTAAGGTCATATTTGAGAGGAGTATTTAGAGCCTATGTAAGAAGGGACATCCTTATTACATAATGAAAAAAATTTGTATTTCACACCTTCAATAATATGCTTTCCAACCAGCCTGAGAGTTGAGAAAATAAAGCAACGCATTACTGATGTTCATTGAGTGAATGCGTGTTGATTATTCACTAAATCTTATTCCTTTGACTACAAAAGACATTATTGCTAGTTTAAAATATCAGTATACGTTATCTTTTGCACCTTAACTGCATAACTCTGATTTCACAATGTTGCCTGACTTGATGCTTTTCTTCAGGCCCTTAGGGAAGAAGAGATCCTAAAATTGCTTATCCAAATAAATGTGAAAGACAAAAGCTGTGATTTTTTCAAGATGTACATATACTTGGTATTGACAGAGAATTGGCTTTTGTCTAACCAACTATTACTAGACAAGCCAGTCTTTAATGAAATGTGGGGCCTCTACTTAAGAAATTGTTCTTGCCTGATCACCAATACAGATTTGCGGACTTTTGCATCTAAGGTATGGAATCAAACTTCTTTGTTTTCTCCCTACACCTAAGTGGGTATATAAAAAGTATTTTCCATGTTGCAGGTCCGTAATAAGGCGTCATATCTTCTGCAAGCGACCGTCAACTAATAAAAATTGCCAAGTTGAACGCATGTATATAAGCCTAGAATGATGAATGCACTATCATCTCCTCTGTATAGATGCTTGATAGCTACTCAATGTGCTTTGTGAAAGTGTTCTCAACAAAGGGCAGTTTTCTGAGCATGGACCAGCAAGATCCTGAAGCAGGTTTTTTGAAGCATATTGGGGCTTGCCTCTAGTTGCGAGGGAATGCTTGTTTTCTTTGCTTCTTTCCTCCCTTGTTTGTTTTGTATGTAATATGGATAGATATCGGTTATTAAAAAATGTATTATAGAACTTGTCCACTCTTGAGCTAATTGGAGACAAATGCAGAGTAGTAACAAAGGCTTTCCCTACTTGATTTTAAAATGTCTTGGATTTTAACTCAATTATAGGGGGGGAAAATGATTTTATTTTAAGTGGGTTAGCTTAAAAGGATAATGAAACTTATACAAATATCTTTTTAACCTTAATTATAAAGAGAGGAGAAGAGTAACTGGTGTTGTGGAAACCTCTCGAAAACAACAGAGAAGTAGAAAATAATGTCAATCACAAATTTTGAATCTCTTTCGACGTCATTGAATTTAAGTAAATTTTGCATTTAATGCAAAGTTTTCGTGACCAATATTAAAGTGACAATCTAAGCTTCAGCCCCAATAGATTGACCCCTTGAATCTCGACAAATAATTTCAATTGATGCTTAATGCTTTGAAAATAATTGATTCATCAAAACTTAGATACACTTCTCAAAAATCGACAATAACTTTTTGTGGCGATGGAAGAGAAAAAATTTGGCCTCACATAATGAAATAAGAAATATTTATATATTATATTTTTTCTATTAATTTATGTTTGATTTCGTTTTAATTTTTATAATCTTAATTTTAACCAATTTATTCTTATAATTTGTTAACAATTTAATATAAACCCTATCGACCAAAAAAGAAAACAATTTAAATTATTAATATATTATATAGCCCAACTTTATATTTACATTTTAAAAGGTGGCTTGGAACGTCGAGAGATATTCAAAATCTGGTTCGGAAAGCCGTTGTGGAACCGAACCTCACTCCAAATGTACATACTTTGCCGCTTTGTTTTGCTCTCTCTTTTGTTTCTGTTTCTTTTCCTCAGTTGCTCAGAATCAGAATCCACCCTTCAGCCAAAATACTGAATTAGGGTTTTACTTTTTCTTTACCCTTCAGCCATTTGATTAGTTTCCCTCCTGAATTTCAAACCACAGCAATTTGTGCTTTTAAGAAACTCAAATTTGTTGGCTTTGAGTCTCATTTTCATTTTCAATTTGTTTTCTCTGAATTCACTTCTTTGTTTTGTTCAATTTCCCAATTCCGGTTCTGGGTCCTCCACAGTTGAATTGGGTTTTCATCCAGATATCACTGCCTGTCTTGTTGAAACCCCATTTCTTGAATACCCAATTGAGATTCGTGAAGTTAAATTAGGGTTTCAAACGCATGAGAGGTGAGAGAATGGCTAAGAGGTCGTCTTTCGGTAGCTTAGTGCGGAAGAAGCTATCCGACATCACCAACTCGCAGACTGCGAAGCTTATCGGCCAAGATGAAAAGCTGCCGGAAAATGCTCCCACTGATAAGGACTACATTGACCAGCTCATGAGGGTACAATCTCACTTGAGTCCTCTTCAATTTCATTCCTTTTATTTTTAATTTTTGCATTTTTGTTAAATTTGCTTAGTGGGGTTGTGTTGTGAATTTCTGAACCAGGAAAGAATGACTTTGCTCAGACTTGTTGCTGAAAGGAAGTATCCTTTTTATTGTTTCTTCAATATTGTTTTCTTTTTCATTTAAATTTTTTAATCTGTTGGTGTTATTTTCTGCTTGGTAACTGAGATTGTGCCCCGAGAAAAATGAATTACCAGACTGCTTGGTTGATCTATATATATGATAGCACTCAAAGTTGTTCCCTTTTCTTTGGTATCTCTATGTGTTGCTCAATTTTGAGCAACCAATGGATAAAGTGGGTTTTCTTTAATTAGTTTTGAACAGTAAAATCATTGAATTGAGTGGAGCTGAGTTGCAGAAACTGCGAGTCAGTCTTCAGAAATTGCAGCTACAAAATTTGAATCTTGCTCAATCAAACAGCCAGATGTTAGCGGTGCGTTTGTTTTCACATTGTTTTTAAGTCTCTGAAGTCTTTTTTTTTTTTTTGTAATTATCTAATTGTCTCTGGTATTTTCTCTATTTTGTTGATTTTTTTACAGGAGCTTAATTTAGGAAGAGAAAAGGTAAGTTTTTCTATTACCGAAATATAGGTAAGTGCGCTGGTTTGTAGAGTCCTGCCTTATCATCTTATCTGACTTTGACTTCTCTTTTTTTGCTTATGCCAGGTAAAAAAACTACAGCATGAGGTTCTATGCAAGGATGCCTTACTTAAAGCAAAGAATTTGGAAAAAGAGGTTAGCCCTTATCTTGCATTGTATAATGCGATGCAACTGAAATGTTTGACTTTGAAGTTCAGAGGAAATAAACCAAATAAACTTTTTACATGGTGTGCACTAGTTATATTGTTATATAAAAAACAGAATTACAGAAGAATATTTTATAAATAAAACTTTGTGATATGTGCTAGAACTGTTACTGTAGGAGTTCTCTTGCTGTTTACTTATTGAAATTATTCTTCTGTTTTGATGGATGACTAAGAGCAACTTTAAGCAAGATGAAGGAATTACCAACTTAAATATAATTAGCTTTACTTTGGATAATTCATTCTATCTCTTTTCTTTTCTGCCTTGTTATTGCCACTAGAAAATAGCTGCAACTGTCACTGAACAGAAATCCTCAGTTAAGATTCCGAAATCTTTTGTCAAGGGTCTAATTTGGAATAATTCATCATGATGGATAGAGTTAAACTCTGTCTCCTGCAACTGCAATAAGTATTCCTCAATAGACCTGGAAACTGTCCCATACCTATTCCTATTTTGGCGTTCTGCATTTAACAAATAAGTATGTAGTTTCTGTGAGAGTAGAAAACAATTGCTAGCCCACATCCTAACAATCAAGTATATGTATATATGATGCAAGAAGTTGAGGAGATTGAAAATATTAAAGTAAATTCCTTCTGAATATATTGTTATCATTCCAATTACACTCCTGAAAACTTCCCTTGTTCTCATAAGATGGATGACCAACAATCAGTGACTTGGTGTTCTACTCTAGCAAATCTGATTCTGAAGTCATTCTACGGGCCTTGAGTTAGAAGTTGCAATTCAAAATTCTTTTTGTTTGATTCTTTAATAATATATCCATTATCTTACAGGGAAAAGCCAAGATGCAATGTCAAAATACTGCCTCTGAGGTGTGTAAGCTAATCATTCAGTTACGAATCTGTGTGTGGCCATTGCATATCTCTCGCTTAACCTCTTTTATTTTCCAGCTCAAGGAAGAAGAGGAAGAAGATTTGCATAAAGCTGATAATGATGACAAACCATGTAATTACAGCAAAAGGCGTTCCACAAGAAGTCGATGTAAACTTTGATGATCTAATTTTCTCATTTGAATGTTTATTGACTGTCGCCTTTCTTTTGCATCTGCCATGTTTACATATGCACTTGCAATTTCTTTCAGCGATGGGCCCTTCTACCACATGCCAAAAGGTTGACCAT
The DNA here is from genome assembly GCA_003254885.1 of Purshia tridentata. Lineage (NCBI taxonomy): Eukaryota > Viridiplantae > Streptophyta > Magnoliopsida > Rosales > Rosaceae > Purshia > Purshia tridentata. Next base: position 11,229 of record QANT01002249.1, on the reverse strand, counting down.
AAAGAGAAGGTTGAAAATAAAAGGTTAGTTAACAACTGGTATTAGGTAGATTTTGCAGCTCTCTAGATAGTCCTGCATCATGTATTGCTGAATATGGATTCAGACATGGACACTCTTTCATATGCATTAGCCTATTCGTACTACATCCCAAAAGAAACATTTGCAGGATGCACTTTTGCTAGATTTAATGTTTGATGTTTTGATGTTTTGATGTTTTCCCATTAATGAGAACTGTAATTTATGTGCCATGTTAATGTATACTCTCCCCCTTAATGTGTGCTTTTCTTTTGTGCAGGCGGTGTTTGAGGAGGCAATCTGCTAGATTTAAATCCCATGAGAAGGAGCAGACAGAAAACTTGTTTGAGATAGAGGATGCCAAATTTCCAGTCGGTCACACACTAGACAATCCAATGGCAAACGATGGTCCAACTCCATCAATTTCATCTATCAGAAAACAAGAAAAAGAAGACAGCTTTACCACCTCAAGGAGTGAAGGTGTACCACAAAGATCATCAATTGGAAGACCATTGCGCAAAGCAGCAGTGAAGGTTCAGTCCTACAAAGAAGTGCCTCTCAACGTTAAAATGCGGAGAGAAGAGTGAGCAGAAAGGCAGAATCTGATGGTGAGAATACCTATGAAGCAGGGGAGGAACATAGAAGGATTAAAAAAACCTATGAAGCAGGGGAGGAACGTAGAAGGATTAAGAAAAATTCAATATATGTTATTAGAGAAAACCAATGTGTTTAACATATGTGTCACTAGTAAAAACTTTGTCTTCTCTTCTACTCTTCTATGTTACCCTAATTATTTTGACATGGGCGACCCACATTAATGTCTATTACACATTTAATTTAATTTTGATATTTTAGCTATTGCTATAGCTAGTGAGAACCTCATTCTCTAACCAAATTGATTGAGATTCTCTAAATTGAAACCAATGCAATGAGACAGCAAATGCGCCTCCAGAATACAATAAAACATTGAATTGTCTGCGTTGTATATTGACAAAGCCATGATTCATTCTTCGATATGCCTGATATAATATGCCATACTCTAATTAAGGAATACGAATCTATTGCTGTGTGATGAGTTTGCCAACATGAAGGAGCAATAAATAAGCCCATGTTGATCGTTCAAAAGAAATAACTCCTTTATACACTCAGTTCTAGGAATTCATAGAAAAGCCCTTACTATTTACTTTTTATAATGAATCAAACTATTACTAAAATTGTTAATAATAATTATACAACTAAACGATTTTTTGGTTTAGTTAATTTTTATATAAATAGCTTGAGAACTGACGTCATCATTCTCTAATCTTTAGAATTTTTTGCAACATATATAAAAATGAGATTTGAAAAATAAATAGATAATGAGATTGCAATACAAAATGAGTCTTATTATGCTAAAAGTTTTTATTTTTGGTCAGATATTATGCTTAAGTGATCAACTTAGATTATGAAAAATGTGTATATTTTATGTAAACGATTTCAAATGCACAAATTGGCACTTTCATACTTGCATGCATGAATCAACCTTGGAAAAAAAACTTGTATGTCCCCGTTATTGTGGCATCATTGAGAGAAAGAGAGAGAGATGATGCCACGTCCTCCGGTAACGGGGATAGACAAGATTTTTCTCTATACAAAAATATTGCGTATGCATGCGTTGAAGTTTTTTTATGTTTATGTATATCAATTTGGGACAAAATTGTATAATACATGAGGATGTTTTGGTTGGTTTTATAAGCAAATGGTGCATATCATGGCGACCAATCTGTGTGATGGACAAGTGTATCTGAAATCAGATTTTGCCATGCATTTTAAAATGAGCTTGTTTTTAGGAGGGCTCGTGAGCTGAAGCAAAGCTCATGGACTGACTCACAGACTATATATGGACATGGGCTCCACAAACAAACGTCCTTTTCCCTAGGAATTTAGAACTGGTGTTGGGCCACGTGGCCCTATCCAACCAACTCTAACTTGGAATCTCACATGCAATGCAAGCAAAAGAGCAACAGTACAAAGGGAGATTTCGAGAGCTCAAAACCGCGTAAGATCACGGACTGTTGTTTAGATATTTGCAAAAAATAAATAATAAAATGCACCCTAAATTCTACACCTTTCTTAAAGTAATTGAGCACTAAACCTGTTCCAATTAACCTAATATTGTATTAGTAAGTCGTACATTCTTTAACTATACCTGCACACAATACCTTCAATAATAATGTGCTACATTGAGTGCTATTCTTTTACTAATTAAACAATTCCATGAACAGTCTACCATATTAAAAAAATAGCTGTTTAGTTCATCCCCAGACATTTTTGTGTCAAGCTCTAACCTATGATTAAAATGAGAATATTGTATTAAATTTAAGGCCAGTACGTAAAGGCAACTGAGCAATAGTAACTATGCGATTTTAATCAAATTAAATTAAAAAAATATGAAAGACTTATACAATAAAATATGAACTTAGTTGAAGGAGCAAGCTTTAACTTTTGCATAGCGACCGCTTGGGATTCCAGAGATCTGCAAAAACATGATATGATTTGAAATGGAATTGACGACCCACCTAAAGACTAAAAGAGGATACCCTTCTCTGCCTTGCTTGCTATGAGTCTATGACCTATTTTTTTATTAATCTTTAGATTTTCTTTGTATTTATGGACCCACACGCTTAAACAAAGTTGGCATCCATAATTTTCTGGGGTTCCCACCCGACAGGTATTAGCCGTTAGGACCCCACCAATGGTGACTTGAGCACACTCCAATATAATCTATATATATATATATGCATATGGCCCAATGACTTTGTTTGAGTGATCATCCAATTGATATCAAACTGAATCCAGTTAATTAATTCCCCCTTGATGTAACCCCTAATTATATAAACGATCACAATTCTGTGCTTACGTTTAGTGAATCAAATTAGTTTGATTTTAACTGAGTTATGAAATATATTAGGCCAGGTAAATTACTAAAAAGTCCATTTTAGGGTCTTTTATACAACAAAAAAACCCAGCTAAAAAGTTAACTTATAGGCTTAGCTCCCTTAATATCATGATGTTTAAATAAAAAACAGCAAAGTTTTAAAATGCGTAATAAAGTATTTTCCTGTCATGTAGGATTTTTCACGTACAATTATTTATTTAAAAAATTTCTAATTTATTATTTAAAATATTTTAAAATAATGATTTATATAATTCAAATCCCACAATTTAAGGAATTTAAATCCTAAGTTTGAAATTTAAAATCTCACAAATTATGAGATAAAAACTCTAAACTTAAATTCTAAATGTTAATCCTCAAACTTATATCCAAAATTTAGATTTAGTGGGGTGTATTGTATATGAATTTTAAAAAACTTTTATAGAGTTTAAAAGTCATGTGGTATTTAATTAAGACTTTTAAATACTTTTAAAAAGTTCGTAAAAATCTGTACGTATTCAATTAAGAATGTTAAGGAGTTTATAAAAATTATGTGGTATTCAATTAAAACTTTTAATGACTTTTAAAAAGTTCATGTGGTATTCAATTAAAACTTTTAATGACTTTTAAAAAGTTCATAAAAATCTGTGTATTAAAAAAGTCATAGACTTTTATAGACTTCATTTAATGATGGATTTTTAAAGATTTTGGAAGACTTTTATGTGTATTTCAAAGTCATTATAAATCCGACCTCTTCTCTGCGGATTTATAAGGATTTCTATAGACTCTGTAAAACTCTATGAAACTCTATGAAAATATATAAATTCTGCAAAAGTCTGCAACTTGAAAAAAGTCTATAAAAGTCTTTATAAATCTATATACACTACACCCCCCTAAGTGTAAGAGTTGTTGAGAAAAATATCACATCAGAAATATTATAAGGTCTTGCATAGTATGTAATTTATATGGTAGCCTCTCCATCTATTGTCAATTAATTTTAAGTTGTATGTTTAATTTTCTTGAGGAGCACCATGGGTGGTCGAAGTTTTTCCACTACAATTTTCATGTATTGAGAGGTTGCACTAAAAGATCTAGATCATCAATTTCTCAAAGAGCATTGAAAACATACAAAGTAATAAATTCTCAATTTAAAAGGAAACAAATAAATTTTTTAAACACATGCCCCAACCAAAGAATTATATCTCTTTTTATTTACACAAAGCTGTAGAAGGTCGATTCGTGTAGTATATGAGAAGTTCATGGTTCTCACCAAGGCTTTCAAGTAACCACCCCAATTTGATACATCAAAAAGCACATAACATAGGTACAATTAAAGAGAACTCCAAATCATGATTTTTGATGTAGTGTAAATGATAAGAAGAACCAAAAAGAGGCATAAAATGAGATTGCAGTCCACTAGATGCATTTGTTGCCTTTTGGGGCAGATTTTCCGCAGTAATTCAAAAGCAAGCTCAAGGAGACTGGCACATTAAGATTGATGCCCAAAATGTTAGCCTTGATGGCAGTGCAAAGGCACACAGCTGCATTAGGATCAGCAAGACCCAATGAGGCTGCAGCAAGGGGTCTTTGCTGGGGTCCCCACAACAAGGTGCACCAAATCAACAAGTCTGCACATACACCTAACTTAAGGGTGTCCTTTGGGCAACAGGCCATAGCTGGAGGGCTACTTGAGGGGGAGGAGGGCATTTTGGTGTTTTTGGTGGTGGTGGTGGTGGAGGACATGATGAGTTGAACTCACTGTGGTGAAAAACACAAGGTTAAGGGAGAGGAGAATAGCAATGATTGAAACTGACCTAGAAGCCATTTTTGGGACTAAATTCCTCAGGGAGTGACTGATTGATATCTGTTAACTTTTAGATGGATTTGGGTGGTGTAGGTACACATAGATTTTTTTGGAATCTAAATTTGTCAAAGAAACCCATGTGAGCACACGGTACACTGTTTTGGATCTAACTCTTGTCACTTCCTGGCATTGCAACTTGAAGAATAGGGTAATTTTCCAACTTTGGAGCATTCTGTATTGTATAGTTTCTAAAACAGAATCAAAACAAAAAGACATCATTGGTCTAATTTGGGACAAATGGTTTTAAGTCTCTTAATTAATTGTATCCTGTTTTGGCCAAGATGTTTCCAAGACTCTCATTTATATGTCTGATAAACAATCAGATTGAGACTTCCAATATTCCACTTGCTCACCAGCTTCACATGTTCACATTGCATATTTTCTCCTCAATAATTAGTGCATGTTGGAGCACAAATGCTCTACGTGTATATTTCCTTCATTCAACTTGCAAAACGAAACATGACAGGAGCCCCTAATTGGATTTGGAATTTGAACGATAATGGGCCTAAAAGCGATCCATGTGTTGGGCCTTAGATAATTTCATAGTTAGCCGAAGAGTGATTTGAATTGTTTGGTTATGAAGCTGTTACATAGTAATTAGATAGCAAATCTTAGTCTGATTGAGACTAGAAATAATATTAATTTTCTAAAAGGATTCTCATATGATCATGGAAACCAATATTGTTAGCTTATAAATAACAGGGTTACCAACTTGCTTCTTCAGACATCGATCACTCATAAAATAATCAAGCATGGGTGGTCATCGAGAACTTGCTCTTATAAGAAGAAAGATAAGTATGACTGCAGACCGAAGACTAAGACGCATCCATGCACGCATCAAGTTAGGCGTCGTTGGAATGACGTTTGCATTACTCCTGTTCTTCATAATTTCCTTAGCATTTGATAGGCGTGGTTAGTGCTAGTCACAGTTTTCTTAACAATTTCTTGCTGCTGTTCTTGGTTTGTTTTGTTCTTTTTTCCACTTTTATTTTTGTTTTAGTTTTCATGTTGTTGATGCCCTGATTGGGCTGTTGGACACCTTTAATTTTTTTCTACCTTTTAAGCTTTGGGCTAGTGGGCTAGTTGGTTGTACATTAGGCCTGCCTTTTATGCCTCTTTAGTTTTAATATCTACCTATCACTCATTGTTTCAAAAGTATGGTTTCCAAAGTTTTATAACTCTTACATAACTCTTTGCACAATTGCCTAGATTTCTTTCTTCTTTTTTTGAGTTAGGAAAGGGAATCGAACTTGAGTGCATTGTAAATAATTCTACAATCCTTCTAATTGGGATACTCAACAACTAAGATCACTTAAATTTCTTTAGATTCCTATTCTAATCAACAAGAAATTAATATGAATCGAGTCAGAGACCTTCCTTGACCAGATCTGGTAACCAACTGTTTTCACAAATTTTCAAGTAAGATTTAGAATCCAATTGAGAATAGATTCAAAGGCTAGAACATGGGCTTCTCCACATTTATACACCCTGCTAGTCCAGAGAATAAACTAGGATGCAAGGTAACAACTTGCAGTTTTATCCAAAACTGCAAAAGATAAGATCCAAACCATGGGTTCTTTGAAAATAAGCAATCCCTGTCAAAGAGGCTTCAAAAGAATGATCACTCGATGAGATCCAATCCGTGTCTCACTTACACGACCAAGGTGACGAAGAACCTGTGAAGAAGCAAAAAGGCACAAGGATAAAAGTTTCTTCACTGAAGTAGCTGAACTAAGCTAGTAAGAAAAGGCATGAAAGACAAATGCTATAGCAAAACCTTAAACATATCTAAGTCATCATCTTCCAAGTAGATATAGCAAAGGAACACTTTCCTTTTGTTTTTCTCCTTATCAGTTATTTAGGAAAAGAGGATTTCAATTTGAGACATTTTCTTTAGAGAAATGTGACTACTAACTAGGTCATACTCGGGCCATGGCATGGCACAGAAATTCATATTCTACATGACTAGAAAACTCTAACTGTCTCAACCAAAAAGATATTAGAAACAAGGGTGTCTAGGAAATAAGGTGTTTACACATGATTAATGTTCATGCTAATCTTTAAAGCATCTGCAGATCGCAGTGAAAATTGGGAGTTGAGCAACTAACTACTAACCAAGACAGATTTTTAAAGTACATTCACTGTCCATTTAGCATTTAATATGGTTTTCTAACAACAGACGGTGAATCTTGTACTGTTTAAACAAAAGTAGCGAGAGTATCCTAAAACCATTTAGTATCACTCCTCACGAAATCAAGAATAGCTTGCTTAAAATGATTACCTGGGTATTGACAGATACATTAAAATATCCCAAGTTCGTAGTTCATAAAGCATGGGAGGTCGATGTATGTACTCAACTCAAGTGATGCCAAAAGCATTGAAGTTTTCTTAATTGCACTATGACATTATTCTAATTTTTAACTTAATAAAAGCCTGAAAATAAAGACAAGAATGCACACAATTACCGTTAGTATCCCTTTTCCAGTGTTGTCAAGCTTCAAAGTTGGTCCTTTCATGTCGGTTTCAAGAAAAAAATGTTTTCCCTTTACTGCTTCTGCCATTGCAATATCTCTTACTTCCTGCATATTTTAAGGCAGTATTAAATACAACTTGCATAAATGAACAGTTACATACCACTCTTGGGAATTTGACAAGTTAGCCAGCACTGACAAGCCCATCGATTCAAATGGTAATACAGATTACAGATTCCCATGGTCCTAGATCCTAGTAGACGCATTGTTTGTAACAGACAACAATGTTGTAGGAACAGAGGAAGGGGCATTGCCTCCTAGTATTTAGGAATTTGAGATATTGTAAAAGGTACCAGCTAGCTTAGCTGGAAAACTCCTTTGTCATCTTACCATGCCCTGGGATCAATTCCAACCTTCACCAAGGATGGAGAGGCTTATATGATGATAGAGGAGCTACCTCAGATTTTGTACCCCATAGGTTACCATGCCCTGGGATCAATTCCAACCTTCACCAATAGAGGAGCTACCTCAGATTTTGTACCCCATAGGCCCAATTGGCCACCAATGGAACACCCAGAAAATTGAGACCCCATAACCTGTTTGTGTTCACTTACCAAGGCCTTTTCCCAAATATCTCCTGCCAGCTGCATGATAATTGATAACCAGAGTCAGACTTGTGCGAGTATTTATGTACAAATCAAAAATTCAGGAAGGAACACAAACCTTCTTCTTCGGGGCAGATATAAGCTGAGCATTTGCTTCAGCATATGCTGCCATGTCACTGATAGCTGCATTGATCTTCTCCAGTGTAAGCCTTCCTCTCATGTATCTGCAGTTAGCAATACTTAGAACAAGAAAATGACCCCAATAATAAGGACTAGATGTCCAAGACCTGTTTTCCATCACCTATACCATGGAAAGAAAATGGGAAAAAAAAAGGGGAGAGATTCGATTTCCCAATATATATCATCTCACTTTTGAGTCCCTAGCTACCATATTCTCCTATCTGCTAAGGCAAAATAAAGAAAATTAGAGTTCCCTTGAAACGTTATAATTAGTGCAATCAGGAACCAATATCGTCAAAGTATGCAGATCATATTATAGTTGGAAAGAATTGTAGAGTTTTTGAAGAAGCGGAACATCCTACAATGAAATTGAAGGATCATATTATGAGATATCTGTATCAGTAAAGTGAAGTTTACTCACCCTGACAAGGAATCCAGCTCTTCAGCAGTTATGAACCACAATGGTGGAGTTGAACGTCCCTTTTTCTCCTGAAATTAACAAGAACAGAAAGAACAGGTGGTCCTCATACTGTAATTGCAACATATAACTAAAGATGATTCAGGAAAAGCTAGCCAATAACTGAAAAATCAGTCTTCAACTATCATTTTCTGTGCATCATTTCCCAAAAACAAGGAAAACCAATTTATCAATAAGATAATACTCCTAACCCTAAGAATTACCAGTAGTATGAAAAAAGGATCACTTTTTAAGAAACACTAAACAATTTTCATCCGAATAAGTGCACAAATAAGAACAAGGACAGGATTCTGCAAGGGATATTTAAAGTTTTGCAGCATAATGATCGTATGGTTAAGTATATATACATACAACCACCCACCCACCCCCATCACCACGTGTGCGTGCGGAAATTTTCAATTGCAGGACATCACAGGCATCAATGTATCTATTATTGATTGCACTGACTGTTCCTCTTACCTTAGGTAGTGGTGCAGGCTCGTCCTCAATCTTCAAGGACACAAAACCAGTTTTTTGTTGAGAGCCCTCTGGCAATAAACTGAAACAAAGAAACAATATAAATTCTCTATCTACCAAATGCACATAAATTTCATACTCAATCAACAATATTTAATACAAGGAAGCCTAAGAAAGTTGTATTACCATCTAATAGTATCCAAATTCAACATAGACATTCTTTCAGGAATATGCGAGGGCGCATGAAGTGACATGTCCTGCAATTTCTTTTGCTGCTTCAGCGATGCATCGATGAGTTTCTGCCATCACATTATAACATCTAATTACAATTCATGAAAACTAATTAGACATTCTTTCAGGAATATGCGAGGGCGCATGAACTGACATGTCCTGCAATTTCTTTTGCTGCTTCAGCGATGCATCGATGAGTTTCTGCCATCAAATTATAACATCTAATTACAATTCATGAAAACTAATACAAGAAGTCAACCGCCAGAACCATCACTAACTTAAAAAAAAAAAAAAGAACAAGTAAAATTCCTAGGCTTAGTTAAAGAGTTTCTATGCAACAAGATGATGAAAATTGATTCTTTTGACTTCCCTAGTAGAAGATTAAAAGTTTTAATTCATTTTGTAGCTTTACTTACTAAGTAGCCAAACACAACCGAACATTTGAACTAATTCGAAATATTTCTTTAATTTCAAAAGCCAAATGAAGGAAACCTAAAAATCTAACACATTGACATATTTAACATTTCTAAATTTTCTCAGCAAACAAACAGAGACAGAGACAGAGACAGAGAGTACTTTGGCTTTGGGGATGGCTAGGGTCTCGTCCCGCAAGCGGTCCTTGATGGCCTGCACCTGAAGCTCCATGGCCTTCAACACAGCGTCGACGGCCGACAGATCTGTGACGGTGCTGGCCGGGTACACTGCCACGTGGACATTTCAAAGCTTACGTGGACTCCTGTTATTGGAGGAAACGAATAAAGTAGTGGAAAGTTGGGTCTTTACTTACTGTTTCGCGCGATAACGAGGTCTTGAAGCTCCGCGATTCGACCGTTGAACGTGGAGATCAGCGAATCCAACGACGCTCCTGCTTTCTTCACCTCCATCTCTCCTCTCTCTCCGGAAATTTCAGTATTTTCTTCGGTTTGCTGTGTGATTGCTCGAAAATCTTCAGTTTTATTTTTCAATTTGGGAAATGTTGTTTTGGCGGGAAAAAAAGGAGAACCGTTTCAGGATGACAAAGTTAAAAACGACGACGTTTAGACGTTTAACAAAACGCAAAATACAAAATACTAAATATAGAAATAGCCTAGAGTAGACAATTTAACAAAAAAAAGGTTCAGAAAGAGATAGATTAGAGTAGGGGTGGGTATGAAAACCAAAAATACCAAAACCGTCTTGTTTCATGCCATTTCGTCCCAATTTGTCTTGAATTTTTTTTTTTTAACAATTTTCAACCTGGTATCGAATCAAATCGATCTTAAATAGGATGAGATTGCCGCCCTCTCTTTGTCTCCATCGCATCATCGTCACCTTCATCGCCCTTTCTCTATCTCCATCGCTACCATTACCTTTTCTCGATCTCCTCGACATTTCAAATCAAGCTCAAGCACCAAGAAAAGAGGTCGAGGAGTTGGGCATTCTCTAAATCCACAATTTGGGGCATAAAAGAGTTGGAGGAGGTGGTGGTTGTTGTTGTTCTTTGGTGGTGGTTGTTGTTGTTCTTTGGTGGTGGTGCTCACGATTGCATTCATATTGAACCAAACCGAACCAATTTGGTATTGGTTGACACGGTATCATGGTTCTCGTATGAATTCCTTATAGGTTCCAAACTTCGATCTTGGAAATGGGATGAGCTTAATATCAATCCATCATGTCCAGTGCCCACCACTAAATTAGAGTAATACAATTGTAAATTTAACATTGAAAATAACTTTTTGTTGTTGTTAAAGATAGAAGACTCAAATTTGAGACTACACAATAGACGATTATTTAATTCATAGTGGACTGTTTCGAATAAGCTTTCGCCTTTGAATTATTTTGTCTTTAAAGGCCATATTTCGATTGGGCCAAAAATAAAAGGGCATAATTTGGACTAAAAAAACCTCATCTTGTTATTATGTTAGCAAAAAATCTTAGCATTGAAATAAAAAAAGGTTAATTGACTTTAAATATCAAATTTCAATAATTTTTTAGTTTATGTATCAAAATTTAATAGCATTTTAGATTAGGTACTA
>QANT01002248.1:0-44296 GCA_003254885.1 Purshia tridentata | reverse complement strand
TGTGCAATAAGGATAGCTGAAGGTGTTTGCTGATGGGCACTGTTGGCGTGAGTTATTTAATTAAGTGTAATTAGTTTCCTATGTCTATTAGGATTGTATCTCCTAGAGTATCTACGGTTTGCATCACTATATATATCTCCTAAAATTGGAGAAGAATATAAAACTATTTTACTATTTTATATTTGTCATGGTATCATAGCTAATTTGATCCAAAACCCTAGAATTGATTTTTTGCTCAAACTACCTTGTCTCTAAACTACTCCTCAACTGCCAACCCCTGCTCATGCTCTAATCCTTGACTTGCTCAACTATTGCTAAGATCTATGTTTGTGCCCTACTGCAACAAAATTCCGCTGCTATGATTTGATCTTCAAAAAAAAAAAATACAGCGCCGTGAACAGTAATTGCTACAGTATCGTTAACAGTGCTTGCTACAATGCCCTGTGAATAATGTTTTGCTACAGTACCGTGAACAGTGATTCAATCTCTTGTATTCCTGCTTTATTTTTATTGTCCTATTCCTACAAAATACTACTATAGTGTTGTGAACAGTACTTTGCTACAGTACCGTGAATAGTCTTTTCTGTAGTGCTGTGAACAGTGTTTGCTACAAATGCCATGAACAGTGTTTGCTATAGTGCCGTGAGCAGTGTTTTGTTTGCTACAGTACCGTAAACAGTGCTTCGATCTCTGGTATTTCTACTCTATTTTTATTGTCCTATTCGTACAAAATACAAGCACCCATGATTAGTGATAAATCTGATGTTGTACTTGCACATGAGACCAAGCCACGTAAATTTAGCTATGCTTTATGTACTTCTGCTTCTGCTTGGATAATGTATGGGTGGTTGATACTGGAGCGACTGATCATATGACAAATAACCCTACGAGTTTACTATCTTAACTCAGAATTGCTCTAAGTACATTATTAGAACTACTAATGGTCAAATTGTAACGACCCGTACCTTTTAGTAAATTTTAATAGGGCCCACAGTTGACTTTTGATGCCATCCCATACATATTGCCTAGCATGTAACGGCCTGCACCTTCTTAGGTAATTTTTAAAGTGGGCCCAGAGTTCACTTTTGTTTCGAGAGAAATTTTAAATTTGACCTTGGGTCCGTTAGGAAGGTCTTGAGCTCACGAGTTTGTTGACACGCGGCATGGGTTGTTTAGAGCCACGGGTAGAAAGTTATGAACGTGACAACTGACCCAAAAGTTGACTTTTTAAATCACCCGAATTTTAGAGTTGACTTTGACATGGTTACGTAGAGCTCAACTCCACGAGTTCGTAGACACATAGCATGCATTGTTTGGAGCTACGGTTTGAGAAATACGGAGGTTTAAAGAGAGGGGTAAACTTGTAAATTAGGCGAAGTGGCTTTTGATTTCCAAAAAATTCTAGAAATCTCTCTCTCTCTTATTTTTCCCCATCCCCCACGCGCGAAGACCACAGCCTCCCCCCCAGCCCGTGATTTCTCTTCTTCTCCTCTCCCCTGCGCCACACCCCCCTCCACAACCCAGCCTTCTCTGATCGTTTCGGCCACCCAAACCCACTGGCGACACTCTCCAAGTGCCAGCCAGCTGCCCCAGTGCATCATCCCGTGGACCCAGCCTCTGGCGTGTGCGAAACCTGCTCGGAAACCACCCAGCTTGCCACCCCTTAGCTCACGGATTCCAGCTAGCTCGGGCCTCCATTTGCCTTGATTTCAAGTGACATTCCTAAGTCCAGGGACGATCCAGTCGGAGACCAAAGTTAGGCTATCTCTGTGAGTGGACTTGATTCCATAAACGTTAATGTCGTTTAACAAGTATTATTGCATTGATATAATTTATATTTATATCTTGAGTTTATTTGAGCCTTGATTTAATTATTTAGAAATATTATTTGGCTTCTTGATTTCTTAAATAAGTTTGATTTAGACTTTGGGTTGGAATTAGTTATATTGGATTTCATGCTTTGGCGAGACAGAAAGAAATTCAAAGCAAAAATGTTTTCATGCTTGAGTTTGAGAATACGTTGGATTTCAAAGGATCATGATTTCTAAGAATTTATTAGTAGTGGTTTTGAGAAACTAAAAGTGGTTTTGAAATGCAGTATAAGTACCCAGCCATAGATCAGTTCAGTAAGGTCTTTGGGACCCATCACGGCACACATATAGGCTTTGGGTCGTGTGCCGAGATGCCTTGCCCTTTGGGGGTGACCCTACATACATGTATGACAGTTTATTGGCCCTGCATGCGTAGGGCAGGTTGTGGGCCCTGCGCATGTACGGTAGGTTATTGGCCCTACATGCGTATGGCAGGTTGTGGGCCCTGTGCATGTACGGCAGGTTTGGTGGGTAACTGTTTTGGTGGAAGATTTTATTATTATATCAGTTTTATAGAAAGGTTTTTAATGTTTATAAACTTACAGTTCTTATTTGATATTCTGGGAACTTAAACAGTTTTATTGATTTATCAGAGTTTTCAGAATGGATTTCAGATGCGGATTTTTACATAGAGTTTCAGTGGATTTTATGGAAGTGATTTAAAACTGGGGGATTTTAAAGAAAGACGTGAGGTCTTAGTGCCCAATTATTTTTGTAGTTTGCCATAATAAATGAATTTATTTATAGTTAAGTTTAAATACTTGTTATTTTCGTCCACTCACTGAGTCGTCTCATTAGTTTTATCCTTATTTTTGTTTTAAATTTTCTCCCTAGGTTATAGCGGTAGAGCGGTCGAGCCAAAGACGTCGAGGCAATCTAGTTAGCTTGTGTTTTAGTAGGCGCGTAGTTATTCTTGTAAATTTTATTTCCTTAGTTAAACTTGTAGTACCGTTCTAAAAATCTAGTTGAAAACTTAATCAGTTGGTTTGAATTTGTTGGTTAGAGACCCTTTTTGTTGTGGTAGAGGAGCTGTTGTTTAGAAGTGCTTTTGCAGGTTTTACTAGAGAAAGGATTAGTCTAATTTCAGGAGAGGTTTAGCCGAATTTTCGGTAGGATTTTCCTTGATATTGGATTCCCGCAGGATCACTCCGAGTTCCAGGGTGGAATTCGGGGAGGGTTCTGTCATAGCATCATGCAGGAACTTCTTCCTTTGCCCTATTGTTAGACCATCAGGCATCACTCCACATGCTAAGTGATTTGCTATGTTCGCGTACCATGGCAATGTATCGTCGATACTCAACAATTGTTCATTCGGAAATGACTCCCTCAAAGGCAATTGTCCTCCTCAGCTTGCTCCACATTGATTAATCTGCTAAAATGATTAGCTACTACGTTCTCACATCCTTTCTTGTCCTTAATCACTATGTCAAACTCCTAAAGAAGTAAGGTCCATCTTATCAATCTCGGCTTAGCATCTTGTTTGGTTAGCAAGTACTTGAGAGCTGCATGGTCAGTGTAAATATTGATCTTCGAGCCTATTAGGTAACTTCGAAACTTTTCCAAAGCAAAGATCACTGCAAGCATCTCCTTCTCGGTTGTGGAGTAGTTCAGCTGAGCATCATTGAGTGTTCTGCTCGCATAGTAAATCGCATACGGCTGTTTGTTCTCTCTTTGCCCTAAAACAGCTCCAATGGCATAATCACTAGCATCGCACATTAGTTAGAAGGGCAAATCCTAGTCTGGTGGTCTAATTAATGGGGCAGATTTGAGTAACTTTCTTCAACTTGTTGAATGCATCCAAGCAATCCTTATCCATGTCGAAGTTGACTTCCTTTTGTAATAAACTGCACAGAGGTGTTGAGATCTGAGAAAAGTCCTTGATAAACCTCCTATAAAATCCTACATTTCCAAGGAAACTTTGCACCCCCTTCACATTTGTGGGTGGTGGCAACTTTGTAATCACATCAATTTTTGCTTTGTCCACCTGTATTCCTTCCTTCGAGATGATGCGCCCAACAATTCATTGTCGCACCATAAGGTGGCATTTTTCCCAATTCAGCACTAGGTTTGCTTCTTGACACCTTTGTAGCACTTTCTTTAAATTCTCAAGGCATGAATCAAATGACGAACCAAAAATAGAAAAATCGTCCATAAATACCTCAATGATTCGCTCCACCATGTCAGAGAAAACAGAGATCATGCACCTTTGAAATGTAGCGGGAGCATTGCACAATCCGAAAGGCATTCTCTGATAAGAAAATGTACCAAAGGGGCATGTGAAAGTCGTTTTCTCTTGGTCTTCAGGTGCAATCAGAATTTGACTGTATTCACTGTAACCATCCAAAAAGCAATAACGGCTATGTCCGGCTAACCTTTCAAGCATTTGGTCTATGAATGGTAAAGGGAAGTGGTCTTTCCTTGGCTTGCATTCGATGCTTCTGATCCAATTCCTTCTCATCAAAGATGCCCAGAATCGCGCCTCACCACAGGCACTGAATGAAATCAGTGGAGATCTTCTTCAAGAACCTAGCCTTCACACACACATACAACTGCACTAAACAATAGGTTTAAACACTACAGGAAAGTGGGTCTCCGAGATCCTTTCAATGACCTATGTTGTGTTGAAGGGATAGAAGGCGCTTCTTTCTGAAAGTAAAGTTTCTCACTTGTTTTCAAATCGATTGATAGATAGCCCGATATGTTCCCGAAAATCTCCCATGACTGTAGGATTAAGCGCGGAAATATTCCCCCATGGCACACCCAGAATATGGGGCCAGAACTTATCGAATGTCGATACATACACGCCACCCAGTCTGTGTCCATTATGGAATCAACTCATTATCATCATTCTTTACTACTGTGATCCCATTCTTTTTAGGCACGACTTGAACAGGGCTAACCCATTGTGAATCACTTATCGAATAAATGATTCCAACGTCCAACAACTTGAGTACCTCTCTACGCACGACTTCCTTCAAAGTGGGGTTCAACCTTCTCTGCGCATCACACGTTGGTTTAGAGTCCTCTTCTAGTAGTATTCGGTGCATGCACATTGATGGAGAAATTCCCGTAATGTCTGCTATTGACCATCCTAGAGCCAATCGGTTGGCTTGCAACACTCTCAGAAGTCTTCTTTCTTCTCCTTCACTTAGATTAGAGGCTATAATAACTGGTAGCGTTTTGTTCTCTCCCAAAAAGGTGTATTTCAAATGTTTTGAAAAAGGCTTCAACTCCAATGTAGGCGGTTGCTCAATAGATGGAACTAATTTGGAGTCTGGATATGCTAACATTTCAAATCTGTCAGTCCATCTCCTTTTGCACGTTGATTCCCTTCCATTGCAAGTTTCTCGTTCTACCATAATTACCTCAGAAACAGTTTCCTCCATTTGATCAACTGGATTATCCTCCAGCATTTCTTGTACCAAAGGGTCGATCATGTCAACCCTCAAGCAATCATTTTCCTCTTGAGGATATCACATTGCACCAAACACATCAAACCTGACTGTCTCCCCCAACATTGTCACAGTGAGTCTCACAGTGCTAACAGCGATTTTGGTCTTTGCAGTCGCCATGAATGCTCTCCCCAAGATAATTAGCAACTCCGTCCCTTTAGATGGCACATCTTCCATCTCGAAAATGATAAAGTCAACCGGTATGATCAAATCAGCAACCTTAACGAGTACATCCTCAACGACCCCCTTAGGAACCTTTACTGAACAATCAGCGAGCTGCAACGTCACACTGGTGGGCTTCAGTTCTCCCAAACCCACTTCTTTGAAAACTGAATATGGCATTAGATTAATGCTTGCTCCCAATTCCAGTAATTCCTTCTCAATCTTGTAATTCCTTACTAGGCACGAAATTGTGAAGCTACCAGGATCTTTCATCTTAGGTAGTAACTTCCTAAGTAAAACAGCACTCACTTCCTCACTTAAAGCCACTTGTTTGTGGTCTTTGAACTTCCTTTTGTGAGTACACAATTCCTTCAAAAATTTGGCATACTTCGGAATCTGATTAACAGCATCAAGCAAGGGATTGTTGATTTCTACCTTCTTAAACACGTGCAAGATCTCTTTTGCTTGTTCATCCTTTACTTGCTTCCGTTTGCGTTGTCAAAAAGGTAGAGCCGTTTTCAGTAATGGCAAGATCTAGAGCTTTCTTGGGAGCTTGTGCCATCTCTTGTTTCTCTCTTTCCTTTCTTTCTCCTTCTTCCTTCTCTTTTTGCCTCAATCTTGTTTCCTTGTCCTTTCTAACTTGCTCGGGATCCAGAATCTCAACTACATCATCATCGTCCACATCCTTCGTAGTTTGTGCATCGCCCACTCTATTATCAATCACTCTTCCACTCCTTAATGTAGTGATTGCTTCGACCTTCCCTGGAGTTGGTACCGCTTTCATCACTTTGTCCAAGATCTCAGTCACTTGTTCTAATTGAGCTTCCAAATTTGATATAGCTTTAGTTGTTACACTCAACTGCTCTTCAATTCTGTTCATGAACGACTCTGTGTTCTTAGACATTGACGTCGTGCTCTGAGCTAGTGTACCGATCATCTCCTCCAGATTTGTCTTTCTTGGTTCAATGGGAGTCATCATGGTCGGCCCTCCTTGGGTACTTCCCTCTCGAGGCACAACCATTTCCTTATTCAGGTAGGCTATCTCTTGTGGCTGTTTCTGAAGCTGATTTGCCATCATCAATTGCATTATCTGCTTTAGTTCGTCCATCTCAATCTCCACAGCTGTTTTCTTTTCAACTTTCTTCTTCCTACTCCCCAACTGAAAATTCAGAGCCAACGTGTCGAACAATTTCCATGCTTGCTCAAAAGTCTTCTCTTTGAGCGCCCCACCACGAATCATATCAATCATTGTACGTTCTTGCTCTTGTAATCCCTCATAGAACTACTCAATTAGCATCCATGAAGCAAAATGGTGATTTGGGCATGAATTCAAAAGCTCTTGATATCTCTCCCAACTTTTGCCGAAGGTTTCATCATCCATTTGGCTGAATTCCAAAATTTGCTTCCTTATGGTCATGGTTCTACTAGCTGGATAGAACTTCTTGAGAAACAAAGATGCCAAGGTCTCCCATGAATCAATTGAAGCTACCTGTAAGGAATACAACCAACTCCTAGCTTTCTTTGTTCAATGCTCAGGTCCTTGAGCTTGCCAATTTCACAAATTGCATGGAATTCCTTCAAATGCAAGTATGGATCCTCTCCATCGTGACCATGGTAAGTTGGTAGTAATTTGATCATTCCACTTTGGATCTCGAATTGTTCAGCCTCCACTTGAGGATAAGATATGCATGTAGGCTGCGCCAACACTGTAGGTGCTGAAAAATCACCCAAAGGTCTTTCAATTTGTGCACCTTGCCGCTGCCCAAGTAGTCCTTTGTCTTGATCTCTCTCCTCGGATCCTCCACCATATTCAAGTCTGAGTGGGTCCTCAGCTCCCACAATTGTCCTAACGGGCATCCTAGTAATTTTCGGTACTCCTTTACTCTTATTTATCATCTTCTTTACCTCTTCGCAAGTAATAGGTGTAACCAAAGAACTAGAACCTTCCATTGTACCCTGAAAATAAAACGAAGTCAAAAACAAACACGAAAATAAAATAAACTAAAAAATTATTTACACTGATTTAATTGAAAATATTTAGACTAGTAATTAACACCAATAACAATTCCCCCGCAACGGCGCCAAAAACTTCTTGTATGTTTTATTAGAGCAAAAACAATGTAATATGAACAGTGCTCTAATTAACTTGCAAGTGCACGAGTCACGAAGTAGCAAGACATGCAAGCACGAGGTCGATCCCTCAGAGAAGAGTATTGATGCAAGAACTACTATTCTAACCAAATTCAATTAAATCAAACACTACTCACACACACGGGGGTTGGGTTGATTTTAAAGACTTCAAATAAACTAAAACCTTGTAAAATAATAACAAGAATCAAGAGAACGAAATACTAGGGTTCAAAATCCACAACTAGTTCACTACCTTCCTTCCTATGAATTATATTTCTTTAATAACATACACGTTCATGAAGTTTGCCTACCAAAAGCTTTGGCTATTTCCTTTTGGCGTTATACCCTCCTTATGCATATACTAGCTAGGAGTCTCCTAAACCTGCCCTAGCAAGTTAACTTGCATGTTCTTAGACAAACTAGGCCAATCACCCATGCAAGAGTCATTAGGATTTGTGAAGGTGACAAACACATAAACCATATATCCATCGCAATGTACACTATGCAATCTATGATCCCTTCACCCAAAGATATTTTCTTAGGATATCTCTATATTTCATGTTGAAATTATCATCCTTTTGAGCTTATTTAATTCCACAGCATAAACTAAATGCATTTAACCTAAGGTGATCAGTCAAAGGTGCCACACAAATAGAGTTGATTTAAACAGAGATCCACAATTCATAAACATGCATGTATTAATATTCAACAATCCATAGGAAAATCAGGTAGCATAACTAGGGCTTTATCCTAGCCCTAGCTTTGAGTTTAGCCAGACATAATTAACATAAGCATAAATAAAAGCATAAGCTAAAACTAAATAAATAGAGAAAGAAGAGGAAAGCAAGCTGTGGGCAGCAAGGTGCAGGCGGTAGCACAAGGCAGCAAGGAGTGACGGCAAGGAGCAGCAAGGCAGCAGGCAGCGGCACAAGGCTTGGCTCTACCTCTCTTGGCTAGCCGAAATCCCCTCTCTCTTTCTCTCTCTCTAATTCTAAATTTTTGTGAAATATAATGCATGTCTAATTCTGAAACATAAAGAGGTTTATATAGGGAGGCTTTCCATGGAGAAGGGGGAAAGAAAAAACACTTCAAACTAGGGTTTGGAGGCTAAGTATTTGTGGCAACCATAGGGCCTTGGCCCATTAGCATATGCGGCTGCTGCCCTAGGGTTTTTCGATCCCTTGGACTTGCGGTAACTTAAGACCAAATCCTTCTTGCACATGCCCACTTGTCTCTTGGCCCAATTGTCTTCATATGAAATGGCCCACTACTCCTTGGAAGCTTCTAGAACACTTTCCTTCATATTTCATAATTCTCCTATGAAATGATTTCAACTAGGGTTTTGCTTTCTAGTTCAACTAGGATTTACCTTTCCTAGTCCAACTAAGATTCCTCATTTCTGGCTCTAGACATTGATCGTTTTCCTGGTCTAGGAAAGATTCCTTGTTTGAATAGGATTTCAGCTCTAGGTCTATTAGGATTTTTTTAGTTTTCCTAGTTTGATTAGAAATGTCCGAAAATAGCTCTTTTGGCTTCTTTTCCCTCATTTGCTCCAGAATACCTAGAAAACACTAAAACAAAGCAAAAGCACATACAACGCCAAATTCTAGCATTCTAGGTTAAGGATTTAGCATAAGAAAGTGTGCAAAAATGCACACTTAACATCGACTGCGGAAGGCGACGGGTCGCGCGCAGTTTCTGGGCTGGGTTCTCTGGTTAGCCGGGTTTTTGGGGCAAGGAAGATTGGGGAAGAGAAGAGGAGGAGAGAAGGAGGAGCTCTGGGCTGGGTTCACTGGAAATCACGCCGAAAGTGGGGAGGATCTGATCGGAGAAAATGAATAGGGCTATGAGGTTGGGGCTTTCAGAGGAATCTGAGAGCTAGGAGAGATGGTGGGGTATGAGAAGAGCTCGAGGTGGTGGTTTCGCCACCCAGTTCAAAGGCAATCACGCCAGACAGAGAGAGTGATCGAAGAGGGAGATGGTTGAGAGAACAGGAGAAGCTCAGGAAGGAGAGAGAGAGAGAGAGAGAGAAATGGAAAACAAATTGATTTTGGGTTTTAAATAAAGCAAATGTGAAATTACCAATTTACCCCTACTCTTTGAACGTCTATAAAATCCAAACTGTAACTCCAAATCAAGTTCCGTTCGTATCTACGCGGTCGTTAAGTCGAAACCTATCCAACAAGACAAAAATCAAAAGTAAGCATTTCCTAATTTGTATTATTCCTCAATGGCCCACTAATATCCTTAAAATCCAATTAAATCACCAAAATAAATTCTGAAGTTCGAAAAACATTCTATAAAATCCTAAGACCTTGTCTCAATTTTCTTAATTTTCTATGACCTTAAATCCACTATTTAACTATCAAAATTCTTTAAATAAATTCTTGTGTCTCCAAATTAAGAACATAGTCATCCTTAAATTACAATTACTCCGAAATTAATTATAATTATTTTTCGGGATCTCACATTCCCCGTGTCTTTCGTGCCAACCAAGCACGTTTTGTTGTAACGTTAACCAAATTTGACTCAATGTGCACTGAAATGACGTATTCATGTATTCTTAACACCTAAAGTAGTTCATTTGGGCTAGAACGCTAATCCAAACATAAGAAGTGGTTCCCCATGTGTTTCTTGTCAACCGAGCACGTTTTGGTGAAACTTTAACCAAATTGGGCTAAGTGTGCATTCAAATGACATATTCGTGCATTCTTAGCACCTAAAGTGGTTCTTTAGGGCTAGAACACAAATTGAGGCATGAGAAGGTGCTTCCCTACATCTTTCTTGCCAACAGGGAACGTTTTGGTGTAAATTTAATCAAATTGGATTTAGTGTCAACCGAAATGATGTTTTCGTACATTCTTAACACCTAAAAGTGGTTCTTTGGGGCTAGAACGCTAATCGAAAAATGAGAAAGTGCTTCCTCATGTCTTTCTTGCCAACTAGGAACGTTTTGGTGCAACTTTAACCAAATTGGACTTAGTGTGCATCGAAATGATGTTTTCGTGCTTTTTTAACACCCAAACTGGTTATTTAAGGCTAGCATGCTAATAGAGACATGAGAAAGTGCTCCCTGGTGTCTTTCTTGTCAAATGGTTATGTTTCTATGTAATTTAGGCGAAAGTAGACTGAGTATGCACCGAAATGACGTTTTAGTTCTTTCCTAACTCGAAATGTGCTTGTTGAGAGCTAGAATGCTAATCCAAGCATGAGAACGTGCTTCTTGCCAACTGTTGAATGTTCAATTTACATCATTTTTACATACTAACTCTCACACTTAGAATGCTAGAACTTGGCATTTTTGTGTATTTTGGGTTGTTTTAGTGTTTTGTAGGTAATTCGGAGCAAAAGAAAGAAAAGAAGTTAAAAGAGCTATTTTTGAACATTTCTTGGTCAAGCTAGGAAAACCTGAAATCCTAGTCAAAGGAGAATTCCTAGTCACACAAGAAAAGATTGATCATCAAGAAAAAGAATCATCATTGTCCAGAGTCAGAAATGAGAAATCTTAGTGGAATCAGGAATTCCTGATTGGACTAGGAAAACCAAACCCTAGTTGGATAAAGAGTTCTAAAGTCACTGGACGTCATGAGGGGCAAGATGGTAAAAGTGAGATCCTAATTGGATAAGAAATCCCAACTCTACAAGGAATCCTAGCGGGAGTAGGAAAAGAAAGTCAAAGTTAATAGTCAAAATGTTCTAGAAGCTTCTCAGACATATTGGGCCTCTACATAAGAAGAGATTGAGCCAAGTCAAAGTTAACATTCAAGGAGCCCATGCACCTATTCCTTGCGTTAGAAGACTTTCCCAATGCTGGAATCCTAGTTTGGAAGGAAGATCTTACAAGATTCAGTCAAAGATCTCAAAGAGTCCTTAACTTGCAAGGAAGTCAAAACCTTGGAAATCTGGATAGCAATTTCGATAGCAATCTTGTATTTTTCTAGAGCGAATCAGCTGTCAAAACATATACCATTAGAAAGATATGGATGTTAGCTTCATAGGGAATTTTACAGAACTCGATTCCGATATTCCTAGCTAAAGATATAGTCATTTTAGTGGAGGTAGTGCAGCAGTTCCGCGGCCAGAAAAAGTCTACTTGCCCAAAACAGCCCAAGGCCTATTCTTTGAGTGCAAGTAAACCCTTTCCTACACTATTAAGGATTCTCCACTATATAAACCCCTCTCTACCTCATTATTTGGGGAGTTCATTATTCACAGAAGTTCAGAATTTTAGAGAGAGGGAGAGAGGGTGATTTCAGCGAAGAGGGAGAGGAGAGACTGCCAAGCCTTGCTGCTGCCCCCAAGCCACCATCCAAGGGTGGAGCCGCCTCCACCTTGCTGCCATGACTTTTCTCCATCTTCTCATTAATTTCTTCTATTTTTTATTATGCTTTATTTTGTTATAACTTTAGTTATGTGTGGCTAAATCCCTAGCTAGGGCTAAGATAAAGCCTTAACTATGTTATCTACTTTATTCATGGATTATTAAGTTTATAATTGTAGTTTATGTTGATAAATCTTGGATGTCTATTTAAATTGGATTCTATTTGTATTACATCTTTGACTGATCACCTTAGGTTTTATGCAGCTAGAATATGTTATAGGGTTAGGGGACGATAGCCAAGTCACTAATTTCACTAGGTAACAAAGGGATATCCTAAGAACATATCTTTGAGGGAAGAGATCATAGATTCTCATAGGAGGTTCTATGTGTTTGTTGTTCTCATGTGTACTTAATGACTCTTGCATGGTTAACAGCCTAGGTAGACGATAGCCAAGCTTTTTAGGAACATGTGGGTTAACTAAGTTAGTATGAGATAATCAATCTGCTAATTTATGCATTAGGAGAACAATAGTTAGGTGAGTGTCCAATAATTAAGGCCTCCCGGCTGGCAAACTTTATCAACATGTTTTGTTAATTAATTGCTCTTATCCATGATTGTAGGTAATATGTTAGTGGTGGATTCTGACCCCTAGTCGTTTACATTCATTGTTCTTATTCTAGTTTAATTTGCTCACTTAATTTTATGATTGTTGAATTTATTGCAAAACTCAATTTAAAACCCCCATTCTGTGTGTGTGCATTAGTATTTGAATTAACTAAATTAATTAAATTGGTAATTTTCATATCAATACTCTTTCCTAAGGGATCGACCTCGTTATTTTCAAGCTTTGCTACACTGCGATTCGTGCACTTGCGAGTTAATTAAAGCCTTGGTTTTAACATATTATTTTTGCTCTGATAAAACAACAACAAGTTTTTGGCGCCGTTGCCGAGGAATTGTTATTGATATTGATTACTAGTCTATTTATTTTTAGTTAAGTCATTTTAGTTAGGTTTTATTTTTTGTTTTTATTTCTTTTTGGTTCTATCTATTTTATCTTATCTTTTGAGGTACAATGGAGTGTTTTGGTTCAAAGTTTAGCCCTTTCAACTATAAAGGTGTGCTCCAAGGGTTTAGAAAGCATAAGTCTACACCTCTTGTCAATTGGAAACCTTTAAGGATGATGAGTGTACGGAGCTCACCTCATTCTAGTGAATCTGAAGAGAAAAGTGAACATGAGACACATGAAGAAAATGGAGCTGAGTCAGATATTCAGCCATGTATTTCCAATCATGAGAGACCACTCAAGGACTTCTCATCGTGGAGGCTGAGCAGTTTCAGATTAGCAGTAGGACAATCCAACTTCTTCCAATCTATCATGGACATGAAGATGAAGATTTGTATAGACACCTTAAGGAATTTCATGTCATATGCGAGATCACCAAGATAAGAGGAGTAAGTGAGGAGCAAATCAAGTTGAGGTTATTTCCATTCTCTCTCAAGGATAAAGCTAAAAGTTGGTTATATTCTTTACAAGTTGCTTTTGTTGGATCATGGAAAGATTTGGCATCTAAGTTTCTGAATAAGTTCTATCCTATGAGTAAGACTATCATTGTTAGGAAGCAGATCTTGGGGTTCACATAAGAGGAGGATGAGGCATTTCATGAAAGTTGGGAAAGATACCTGGAAATGTTGAACTCATGTTCGCACCACAATTTTGCACCATGGATGCAAGTCGAGTACTTCTATGAAGGATTATGAGAACAAGATCGCACTATGGTGGACATGACATGTGGGAGATCCTTTAAAGACAAGACTTTTGAAGAAGCATGGAAATTAATTGAATCATTAGCAACAAACTCTCAGCAATGGAATAGGAAAAAAAAAGTTGAAAAGAAATCAACTATAGAGGTTGAAATGACTGAGCTCAAAAATATGATCCAAGTTATGATGGCTGAGAGGGTTCACAAAAAGGAGAATTTCATAAAAGAGGAAAGATTAAGTACATCTTCTCCTGTTGAGTCAAGGAATACTTATTTAGAGGATATGATTGCTTCACTAGCCCAAAGCACAACCATTATGTCAAATGATACAAAGTCTTTTATGAACAAGACCGAGGACCAATTGAGTGCTACAACAAAAACTATTTTTAGTTTGGAAGCTCAACTAGGACAAGTGACTTTAACTTTGGATCAAGTGATAAAAGGTACCCAAGCTCGCGATGAAGCTAAAGCGATTACTATGCTAAGAAGTGGACGAGTTGTGGATAACAAAGTGGGCAATACTCCAAATCCCAAAGATGACAAGCAAGACAATGAGGACGAGGTTGTAATCTTAGAGCCTGAACAACCACAAACCCATCAAGCAAAGGTTGTGGGATATATGAAAGAGAGTGAGGAAGTACAAAAGGAGGTCACGGTCACTCAAAAAAGCAAGCAAGCTTTGGTTAGTCCACCTATGCCAAGGGCTCCACTACCATTTCCCCAACGTCAAAGGAAGCAATTCAAGGCCAGAAAAAGTCTACGTGCCCAAAACAGCCCAAGGCCCATTCTTTGAGTGCAAGTAAACCCTTTCCTACACTATTAAGGATTCTCCACTATATAAACCCCGCTCTACCTCATTATTTGGGAAGTTCATTATTCACAGAAGTTCAGAATTTTAGAGAGAGGGAGAGAGGGTGATTTTAGCCAAGAGGGAGAGGAGAGACTACCAAACCTTGCTGGTGCCCCCAAGCCGCCATCCAAGGGTGGAGCCGCCTCCACCTTGCTACCGTGACTTTTCTCCATCTCCTCATTAATTTCTTCTATTTTTTATTATGCTTTATTTTGTTATAACTTTAGTTATGCGTGACTAAATCCCTAGTAATTAGGGCTAGAATGAAGCCCTAACTATGTTATCTACTTTATTCATGGATTATTGAGTTTTTAATTGCAGTTTATGTTGATAAATCTTGGATGTCTATTTAAATTGGATTCTATTTGTATTACATCTTTGACTGATCACCTTAGGTTGTATTCATCTAGAATATGTTATGGGGTTAGGGGACGATAGCCAAGTCACTAATTTCACTAGGTAACAAAGGGATATCCTAATAACATATCTTTGAGGGAAGAGATCATAGATGCTCATAGAAGGTTCTATGTGTTTGTCATTCTCATGTGTACTTAATGACTCTTACATGGTTAAAAGCCTAGGTAGACGATAGCCAAGCTTCTTAGGAACATGTGGGTTAACTAAGTTAGTATGAGATAATCAATCTGCTAACTTATGAATTAGGAGAACAATAGTTAGGTGAGTGTCTGATAATCAAGGCCTCCCAGCTGGCAAACTTTATCAACATGTTTTGTTAATTAATTGCTCTTATCCATGATTGTGTAGGTAATATGTTAGTGGTGGATTCTGATCCCTAGTCGTTTACATTCATTGTTCTTATTCTAGTTTAATTTGCTTACTTAATTTTATGATTGTTGAATATATTGCAAAACCCAATTCAAAACCCCCATTCTGTGTTTGTGCGTTAGTATTTGAATTAACTAAATTAATTAAATTGATAATTTTCCTATCAATACTTTTCCCTGAGGGATCAACCTCGTTATTTGCAAGCTTTGCTACACCGCGATTCGTGCACTTGCGAGTTAATTAGAGCCTTGGTTTTAACATATTATTTTTGCTCTAATAAAACAACAACACCAACCGAGCAAGTTTTGGTGCAACTTTAACTAAATTGTACATAGTGTGCACCGAAATGATGTTTTCATGCATTCTTAACACCTAAAGTGGTTCATTTGGGCTAGAGCGCAAATCCAAAACAAGAGAAAGTGCTTCCTCATATCTTTATTACCAACCGAGCACATTTTGGTGCAGTTCAAATGAAATTAGACTAAGTATGCACCGAAATGATGTTTTCATGCATTATTAATACAAAATGTGCTGCTTAAGGGTAGAACGCAAATCCAAGTATGAGAAAGTGCTTTCTCATGTCTTTCTTGCCAACCGGGCACGTTTTGATGCAATTTAGACAAAAGTAGACCGAGTATGCACCGAAATGACGTTTTAGTTCTTTCTTAACACGAAATGTGCTTCTTGAGGGCTAGAACGTTAATCCAAGAATGAGAACGTGCTTGTTACCAACCGAGCACGTTTTGGTGCAACTTTAACCAAATTGTACACAATGTGCACCAAAATGACGTTCTATGCATTCTTAAGACATAAAGTGGTTCATTTGGGCTGGAACATTAATCCAAACAAGAGAAAGTGCTTCCTCATGTCTTTAATTCCAACTGGGCTAGTTTTTGTGCAATTGAAACGAAATTAGTTTCAGTATGCACCAAAATGATGTTTTCGTGCGTTCTTAACAAAAAAATGTGCTTCTTGAGGGGTGGAACGCTAATCTAAGCATTAGAAAGTGCTTCCCCATATCTTTCTTGCCAAACCGGGCACTATTTGGTGGAAATTGCATGAAATTGGATTGAGTATACACCGAAATAATGCTTTCGTTACTTGTAAACATGAAATGTGCTTCTTTAATGCCAGAATGCTAATCCAAGCATGTGAAATTGTTTCCCCATGTCTTTCTCATCAATCGATAATGTTTTGGTGCAACTTTAACCAAATTGTACTGAGTGTGTACTGAAATGATGTTTCCGTTCATTCTTAACACCTAAAGTGGTTCCATAGGGCTACCACGCTGATCAAGAAATTATTGTCTCTTTCTTGCCAACCGGGCACGTTTTGGTGCAATTTGGACAGAGTTAGACTGAGTATGCACTGAAAATATATTTTTGTTCTATTCTAACACGAAATGTGTTTCTTTAAGGCTAGGACACTAATCCAAGTATAAGAAAGTGCATCCTTATGTGTTTCTTGTCAACCGAGCAGGTTTTGGTGCAACTTTAACCAAATTACACCAAGTCTGCAATGAAATGACGTATTCGTGCATTTTTAGCACCTAAAAAGTGGTTCTTTAGGGCTTGGACGCTAATCGAGACATGAGAAGTGCATCCCCATGTCTTTCTTGCCAATCGGGAACGTTTTGGTGTAACTTTAATCAAATTGGACTCAATGTGCACCGAAATGACATTTTCATGCATTCTTAATAGCCAAAGTGGTTCTTTAGGGTTAGCATGCTAATATTGAGACATGGGAAAGTGCTTCCTCATGTCTTTCCTACTAATCAAGATAGTTTCGGTGCAATTTGGATGAATTTGGACTGAGTATGCATCGAAATGTTGTTTTCGTACATTTTTAACACCTAAATCGATTCTTTAGGGCTAGCACGCTAATCGAAGCATGAGAAAGTGCTTCCTCATATTTTTCTTACCAGCTAGGCACATTTTGAAGCAAGTTAGACGAAAGTAGATTGAGTATGCACCGAAATGATGTTTTAGTTCATTCTTAACACGAAATATGCTTCTTCAGGGCTAGAACGTTAATCCAAGCATAATAACGTGATTCTTGCCAACCGAGCACATTTTGGTGCAATTTTAACCAAATTGTACACTGTGTGCACCGAAATGACGTTCCATGCATTCTTAACTCCTAAAGTGGTTCATTTGGGCTAGAACGCTAATCCAAACGAGAAAAGTGCTTCCTCATGTCTTTATTGCTAACCGGGTACGTTTTGGTGCAATTGAAACGATATTAAATTGAGTATGCACTAAATGATATTTTTGTGCTCTCTTAACCAAAAAATGTGCTTCTTGAGGGCTAGAACGCTAATCCAAGTATTAGAAAGTGCTTTCCCCATATCTTTCTTGCCAAATCGGGCATGATTTGGTGGAAATTGTACAAAATTGGACTGAGTATGCACTAAAATGATGTTTTCATTACTTCTAAACACGAAATGTGCTTCTTTAGGACTAGAATGCTAATTCAAGCATGAGAAACTACTTCCCCATGTGTTTCTCGCCAACCGATAACATTTTGGTGCAACTTTAACCAAATTGTACTGAGTGTGCACCGAAATGACATTTTCATTCATTATTAACACCTAAAGTGGTTCCTTGGGGCTAGCATGCTAATCAAGACATTATAGAGTGCTTCCTTGTCTCTTTCTGGCCAACTGGGCACGTTTTGGTGCAATTTTGACCAAGTTAGGCTGAGTATGTACTGAAAAGACATTTTTGTTCTATCTTAATAATACAACAATAATGTTGATAAACATCAGTCCAAAACTGATATGAAATACTCAAAAAACTAATGTGCCCCGCAATAGTAACTATTCCCCCAATAGTTATCAGTTTTCAAATTGATTTCTATATTTCGTTTCATGTCAATTTTAGTGTAATAGCTGAAGACTGTATGCTGTTATATATCAATTTTTATTAGAATAACTGATGTGTATGTTATTTCACATGTTAGTTTTTTACTCATTTTTATAGTTGTTTATATGTCTGTTTTAGCTGAACAACTGAGGTGGATATTACTTCAGAAATCAGTTTGATCAAAAATAAATCATGTCTCAATTTCTTCACATGTTAGTTCTTTCATCAGTTTAGATGTATAAACTGCATATAGTTTCAGTTTTTGACCGATAACTAATGTGTAATATATTAGTTTTTGTGATATAATAAGGTTTTAAAATCAGTTTTTTGGGTCAAAAAACATATATTATTTGCCTGGACATTTATGTCCCTAATTTGGCATGCATTTTGTCCCTTTTTTCAAATCTAACATTCAGTAGTACATGATCCATTCAACTAAAACCAATGAATCCATTCTTTGGCCAAAAAAAAAAAAAACCAAAGAATCCATTTACAAAAATCTATTCAACAAAGAATATCCATTCATTTAAGCCATAAATATCAAGTACTTGTTCCAAAAACTTCAATCTAAGACAAAAATGAATAACTTGCCCACATTTGCAAAAATCAATACCACAAGTAGTAGTGCACTTGGTCTATCTTCAGCCTAGCAATCTTTACAAAAAATTGGTATGCATAGCAGTTAGCATGGCAGTTCACACTTGCTCTAAAGACATTTATAAAAAATACTGAGATGCTAGGATAACCATTATTTCATCCAATGTAACGACTCGTACCTTTTAAGTACATTATAATAGGGCCCAACGTTGACTTTTGGTTCTAGCAAAATTTTAGTTTTGACCTTGGGTCCGTTAGGAAGGTCTTGAGCTCACGAGTTCATTGACACGTGGCATGGGTTATTTAGAGCCCCGGTTAGAAAGTTATGAACGTGAGAAGAGACCCAAAGATGACTTTTTTAAATTTCTCGAATTCTAGAGTTGACTTTGACATGGTTGCGTAGAGCTCGACTCCACGAGTTCGTAGACACATAGCATGCGTCATTTGGAGCTACGGTTTGAGAAATACGGAGGTTCAAAGTGAGGGGAAAACTTGTAATTATGTTGAAATGGGTTTAAATTTCTAGAAATTTCTGGAAACTTCTCCCCCTCCCTTTATTTCTCTCTCCTCTCCCCTCCCCACGCGCAGATAGCCCCAGCCCAGCCCGTTCTCCTCTTCCTCTCTCCTCTGCGCGACGCCAGCCCCTTTTTTCCGGCCACCTGGACCACCGGCGACGCCCCCTAGCTGCCGGCCAGCAACCCAGCTTCCCCTCCCGTCGCCCCCCAGTTTTCTCTTTTCCCACTTCCGCGATTTCTCTCTCTTTGCGCGTGCTACATGCGCGACCGGTGTGACAGCGCAGCACACCTCCGGTCGGCCCAGCCCCCCCTCGGCGACTTCCCAACTGCCGGCCAGCCACCCTAGTCCTTCCCCTCACCAGTCGTCGCTCCCCCGCGCAGTGAAAAGCTCGGAAAACTCAGTTTTGCCGCAAGTTCTCTCCGCCGATTCCGGCTGTTTCCGACCACTATTGGCCCAAGTTCTTGGCGACACTCCCGAGCCCAGAGACGATCCAGCCGAAGACCAAAGCTAGGCTATCTCTGTGAGTGGACTTCGTTTCCTAAACTTGGTTTATGAATTCTTTATGAATTTCATGATTTAGTTCGTATTTATATTTTGAGTTTTAATTGAGTTTTATTAATTGAGAAATATTATTTGATTCTCGAGCATGGTTTGAGAATTAATGCTTGGAAATAAATTTGAGGTGCTTGATAACTATTTTTCATGACGATTTATGCGAGCCGTTAGATTTTGGAAATGTTTTAGTTTCTCAAGTAAACGTATTTGGTTTATTCGTATCTTAAAATATTAGAGATTTGGTTATCGAAAAAGGATTTTATAATGATTTCACAATATTGAAAAGTTATATGTTTTTATGGGCGAAAAGAGATTTGCAGTACCCTTCAGATTATCAGGTTTCATAAGTCTTTGGGACCCATCACGGCACACACATAGGCTTTGGGCCGTGTGTCGGGATGCCTAGCCCTTTGGGGGTGGCCCTGCGTGCATGTATGGCAGGTATATTGGCCCTGCATGTGTATGACAAACACTAGCTCTGCACATGTACGGTAGGATTATTGGCCCTGCATGCGTATGGCAGGTTGTGAGCCCTGCGTATGTACGGCAGGTTATTGGCCCTGCATGCGTACGGCAGGTTATTGGCCCTGCATGCGTACGGCAGGTCGTGGGCCCTGCGCATGTACGGCAGATTCGGTGGGTAACTGTTTGGGTGAACTTTTTTATTATTATATCAGTTTTATAAGAATGTTTCAAAGGATATAAACTTCAGTTTTGGTTTGATGCTTGTCAGCTTAATTTGTTTTATTTATTTTTCCCAGAAAATCTCAAAGTAGATTTTAAGTATTGTTTTACTTATCCCGTGAATTTTACGAAATGTTTTAAAACTGGGGAATTTCAAAGAGGGTTTGTGAGGTCTTAAGGAAACTTGAAAATAAAAGATTATTAATGCTTATTTTGATTTATGTCCACTCACTGAGTTATTTATCCTTTGTAATTGTTTTAATTTTCCCCCCAAGTTGTAGCGGTGGAGCGGTCGTGCCAAAGACGTCGAGGCAATCTAGTTAGCTGGTGTCGTTTATAGGTGTTTAGTTATCTTTGTAAACCTCATTTTCTTAGTGAAATTTGTAACCAGCCCTGATAATCCTTTAAATACTTAATTTATTGGTTTTAAAATTTGGGTTGGAGACCCTTTGGTTGTGGTAGAGGAGCTGTGATGCTTAGAAGTGCTTTCACAGGTCTGTGGAGAATAGGGTTAGTCCAATTTTAGGGGAGATTCTGCCGAATTTTCGGTAGGATTTTCCTTGATATTGGATTCCTGCAGGATCACTCCAAGTTCTAAGGTGGAATTCGGAGAGGGTTCTGTCATCCAATGAAATGTGGCCCAAAACCTCGACTTATGATCTTATTACTCTATACAATGCAAACACTAGAAATCCATACAGCAAGGAAAAAAGTAAAATGAAATACCTCTTCCAATCAGCAGTATACTGTCTCGGGATGATCTCAAGCTTCCTATTTTCAGCATCTATGACAGCACCAATGGCTTCCTTTCCCATACCACTGCATTTGACATATCATTGGGGATTTATCATTGGATCCACAACATCATTGCTTCTAAAGCAAATTCCAAGATGCATCTCATTGGTCTTAGCTTCTTTAAAGAGGCCGTAAAAGCAGGGAGAATAATGTCACTGAAACATCCATAACTTGGTAGAGAAAACAACACAAATAGACAAAAAGGAATGCAACACTTCAGGTTGGAAAAAAGAAAAATTAAAAGAGTGGCAGGAGAATCTCTGATAGTGTTAGAGGTGTTAATATACCAATAACAAATACACGGATTTCTTGGCATGGATAAGCATAAATATATAAAAGCTCTTTAATCAACATCAACATATAAGTTACACACATATGCAAATTTTCAGTTAATCAACATCACCCTTTACTAAAATAATGAGAATTATATTAAACTGAAAGTTTGCTTCTTTGTGTATTTTAATATCCTATAACTACAAAGTAATTTTTAGAAGGAAAGGAAAAGAGATATGTGGGCAATGACCATACAAGAGGAGAGTCTATGCGCTTGTCCTTCTTCTGGGCATTCAATTTAGCATGAAACAGCGCCTTATTCCTAGCACTGAACAATGAGAAGAGAAATTCCAACAAAACATAAATTTATTAGGATCAACATATATACTTAAATATAATTCCACACACTCACTCACCCACCCTGCATACCAAAGATCAAAATAATATTAACTGTGAGTAATACTTTATTAAATATAATTCCCTTGATGTACACCCACACATATAATTTCATTACTAACACTCTTATGAATTTTAGTATGTTTGTCATGTACCCTTTATATATGTGTACTGTGTATTAGGGAGCAAGAGATAGTAAAAAGAATAGTTGGTTTTGGTGATACAATAAGAATACAAGTCATTTTTTGCCTATACATGCATAGAATCATGACCCTAATTTTCTTCAAGCTATTTCCATACCTCATTGTTTTTTTCAAAATTATTGGCTTGTTAATTTGCTGCATATTAGATAACAAGAAAAGAAAAATATAGCAGAAGCGTCCCAGGAAAATCAAGACTTGAAAGGGAGAAGGGAACAATTTTCCAAAGAGCACCTTCTGACGAGATTCCCTTGCTAATATATCATCTTCCTTTAAAAAAATGGTCAATTCCTCTTACTCAGCAACTTCTGCTGCAGCTTACAACATCATTCTTTGTACTGTTGAGGTATTCAACTCTGAAATATTTTGTTCAGAAGTCTTTTTCTGTCATCTAGAATACAGAGTGTAAAAAGAAGTAAAAGGCTAGAAAGGTATGCTTCAAGAGAAGTAGGAGAGCAAATAAAATACTACTCAATCCTTAGATTATCATCTTAAGAGTAAGCCTCATACACAACTAAATGAGGGTGATGACTAAAATGAAAAACTGCCTAATTATGTAAGGAATTGTTTCGATATCCTCACTACCTTACTGGGAACGAGATTAAGAAATGCCTGGTGAACAATTGGTTTCAGAGTAAAAATCTAAAAATCAATATAACAATTAAGCATAAGCAACAATGACAGTGAAAATGCCAAACCCCTGTGAAAATTGTTTCAAAAATTTATTAGAGAACTTGTAGCAGTCTTATATCAGTCCTTTTACATAAATCTCAGAAATTTCTAAGCCACAACATTGAACAAGCTTATTACCTTCCCCCAACATTGACATCAAAGAAACAATCAATGGCATCACCACTAGTGATCTCTCCCTTAGAAACCAAAACAGCACCATACCAAAAAACCAATGCCTAGGAACCTAACAAATGCACCATAAAAGAATTGAAAAGACTGCTAGTTAATTTGTTGAGGAAAATTGAGGCTAAGTATGTAAATTTGTTTAGTTATATATGTTATTCTCAGTTCCTTTTACCTCTTTTTTTGTAGTTAGGGCAACGTAAATAGCCTTGTAAGCAATATCATAGGACATCATTAATGGTATGACAGAGAAGACCACTAGAGATATTTTTCATGTCCACAGAAACCCAATTGTGTATCCACATATGAAGGTACATATATGGTGAACGAAATGTACCATATGCAATCATATAGAAAGTTCAAAATATACCAATGTTGACTATCAATATATGACTATGACAGAAAAATAATTACTAATAACATTCCTTGCATAATCACAAAAAATGATTCAAGGAAAATTTAGAAAAGCAAGTTAGTAGTAAACCTTCTCCCTCAGATTTTTTAACAGCACTTCATTGCCTAAGTATCAAATTAAAGTAACAATAAAAAAGAGATTGACTCAATTAACTTTAAAAAAAAAGAGTGACTAAATTAAACAATGGAGTACCTAAGTAAAGAGGTTTCTGAGACCCCAAACCAAAAAAAAAACCAAAAAGAGCAGTCTGCAAAAGAAAAAGAAGAGTCAACTTTGTTACAAAGAGAAGAAAAAAAGGGATGCTCTGACCTAGAGAAGAAAAAAAAAAAGGAACTCCTCTTACTGGGAGGTTTAAAACCGCTTGAGTTTGTTGATACCTGCAAGTAAAAAGGCATGAGTCAAGAAAAAAGGAGATGAACTGCAATATCACATACAAAGATTTAGGGACGTGCCTCAAACAAAACCATTTCTAAAGGTGGGAATTTAACATTATACCATTTCGTCATAGACTCATAGTCTCACAGGTAAAAGCATTTTTGGGATTGATAACTCATTTTAGCAAGTGTAAGCACAAATATAAATGGAACAATCTCTCAGTATCAATAAAGGTCTACTATTGTAGAATAAACTTTGAGAGACGGCAATCCATATTCCAACAAAACTATTGGACTTAGAGAGAAGGAACAAGGACACAATAGCAGAACCTGAAGAATGAAGAATTTTGGTTAATTGAAAGACTTTTAGTGTCATCCAATAGGAGAATAATAGGCTTATAATAGACTGGCCAAGGAGTATGCAGAGTATGCAAAATCAGAAGCTCCAAAGTTCACACCAAGCACAAAAGATATTGAATTTATTGGTTGTGTAGCTGCAACAAATTGATGGAATAGGGAAAACAAATTAATTGAATAATTTTCATCATAAAATAATGGCAATAAAAATAAGAATTTTGAGATTTTAGATGAGTTTATTTATATATTCATACAGGGAAGCCAATCATTATAAAATGCAAAACATTAACATCTCTAGAAAAGATTCCAGCTCCAAAGTACAAACCAACTCCAGCAGCAAAAGCAATCCCCATACCAAGGATAAAGCTCATTTGCACAACAAATTCCTTCACAAATTAAGGCCTATGATCATTTTCACGAAAGTGAACTTGAACAAAATTAAAGAAAAATCTTTTGGTTCTTCAAGTCATGAATGGTTAATAGAAGCCTTTACTAGTATGTGTATGTTAAGAGCAGGAACTTTAAGTGCATTTTAAGTCATACCCCATCAATTTTTTTCCTTCTTTTTTTTTTTTTTGTTATTAGAGAAAAAGAAAATGGAAAGAAAATGGAAAGTAAATGACATGTCTAGCAACAGCCAAACATAAGCAAGAAGATATGGATGCCATTTATATAGTCTCATAGGTAAAAGCATTTTTGGGATTCACATGCAAACAGATAACAATTGAAAAAATGAAAGGCAAACAGAGTAATGGGGCTTGAAGACATGCACATGGACTGCATGAAAGCAATAGTCAACACCAAGCAAAGCAGCTTTGGCATCAGTGCTTGCAATTACATTTAAAATTTCCTATAACTACATGTAAAAAACGAAACCCAACAAAATTAAGATAAACACACTTGTATAGTTGAATTGATAACCATTCATTATATAGTAAACAATAAATATATTTAACTATTTCTGTAAAGGGTTGAGAATGACGAGTAGATAAAGAAAGGGAAGGCTTCTATTGGATTTGCAAAGCAAAGAATATTAATCTATACAATTGACTTCCTCCTTTACCAAACTTTTTCTCAACAACCCAAAATTGTCAATAAAATTACCCTGATTCCAATTTCCAAACAACAAAATTAAACTTCCAAAATCATCAAAATCCAAACAAACAAAATGAGCAATCATTCCCAAAACCCTAAAAACCCAAAAGCCCACAATTACCTTATTGTGCATCAAAATAGCATAGCCAGCCTCAAACTGGTCCTTATCAACAAACGACAAAATCCCAACATAGTACTCAGGCCCAATTGAGGACAAAACAATCGCTTGTCTCTCATCGATGAGCTCCTCCAGATTCCTAACGCTCATCGGCGAGCCTAGGAGCTCGTCGACGTTAGATCTGTCCTCCTCAGCTTAATCCTCCTGTGGCTTGAGCTACTCCTGTTTCGTCACGAACTCTTCCCCCATCAGCAGATAGCCTTTGATTCTCTTAGCTTTTCTTTTTTCATCTTGTAAGAGAGATAACATTAGCCGTACTTCCTATAAAGAATCGATTAGAGGGAAACAGCACAACAAAGAGGGAAGAGAGAAGGTGTTCTGTGATGGGTTCTCAGTGAACTGTGGAGTGAGTCTGTGAGTTCTGTAAGAGAGGAATGAGTCGTTTATGTGAAAGAGGGTCGGGTCTAACTTAGGGAAATAAGTTAAGTTGGATATAACTTAAGACTTTAGTTATCAGTTGATTATATTTTACTTAAATGAAAAGATTAACATATCAGTTGACAAAATGAGGTGACATGTAAATGGATTCAGAAATAATCCATAAATTCAACTGATATTTATTTATTAACATTATCAGTTTTTATAATGACTAATAACCAAAATATCATGTCTAGTAAGGTTATTGCTGTAGTGTAACACGAAATGTGCTTCTTTGAGGCTAGAATGCTAATTCAAGCATGAGAAAGTGCATCCTTATCTCTTTCTTGCCAACCGATCATGTTTTGTTGCAATGTTAGCCAAATTTGACTCAATGTGCACTGAAATGACGTATTCGTGTATTTTTAACAACTAAAGTAGTTCATTTGCGTTAGAATGCTAATCCAAACATGAAAAAGTGGTTCCCCATGTGTTTCTTGTCAACTGAGCACGTTTTGGTGTAACTTTAACCAAATTGGACCAAGTGTGCACCGAAGTGACGTATTGGTACATTCTTAGCACCTAAAGTGGTTCTTTAGGGCTTGGACACTAATCGAGACATAAGAACGTGCATCCCATGTCTTTCTTGCAAACTAGGAACGTTTTAGTGTAACTTTAATCAAATTGGAATCAGTGTGCACCAAAGTGTTTCCTCATGTATTTCTTGCCAACCAAGAAAGTTTCGGTGCAATTTGGGCGAATATGAGCTAAGTATGCACCGAAATGATGTTTTCATGCATTCTTAACACCTAAATTGGTTCTTTAGGGCTAGCACGCTAATCGAGACATGAGAAAGTGCTTTCTCATGTCTTTCTTGCAAACTGGGCACGTTTGTATGCAATTTCGATGAAAGTAGATTGAGTTTGCACCGAAATGACGTTTTAGTCAGAAGCTTCCTTTCACAGCTGTTAAGTCCATTGCCATGAGAGTGTGGGGAAATAAGGGGTTGGTTGAGGTGTTGGCTAATGATAGAGGTTTTTTCTTCCTTAAGGTTTTTGGGGGCTGAAGCTTTCATCTATTTTGGAGGTTGGACCATGGCTTTTTGCTAGTAAGCCTTTGTTTTTAAAGAAGTGGCAGCAATGTCTCATTCTCACTAAGGATTCCCACTCTATGATACCGATTTAGGTCATGTTCTATAATGTCCCTCATGAGTTTTGGACGGCTAATGTGCTGTGAGCTATATTGTAAGTGCAGTGGGAAGGCTTGTATGTGCAGATAGCCTTACCGAAAATCACAAGAGAATTTCTTATGTTTGGGTTTGTGTGGAGGTGGATGCTTCCTTAGAATTAATCGATTCTTGTGATCTTGTGTTGAATAATGAAGATGATGGTACCTCTCCTAAGTCGGTGGAGATTCAGGTTGACTATCAATGGAAACCGATGGTGTGCACCTTGTGTAAATCTTTTGGTCATTTGAATGGTAGCTACTCCCCTAATTACAAAACTTTGGTGCAGGTTAAGAAGTTGGCAACTAATACTAGTGCTCAACCCAAGGAAAGTCAACCCCTAAAGGTAAGTGTGGAGGTTAAAAGTGTTGAAAAAAGTGTAGGGAATGGCCCAATTGAAGGTGACAAGGGAAAGGGTGGATGGAATCCCATTATCAATCCAATTGAAGTAATTGGAGCAGGCCGCAACTTCAAGGGAGATGGTACATCTTGTGCTATTGATGTGAAGAGTGACCCTTCTTCTCCAGCCCCTATGATCACCTTTGTTAATTCTCTTATGTGCTTGAGATGGAAAGGGACACAACCAGTGATGTTGAGCCGAGCATGGCTTCCCTCGACAAGTCTCTATGGCCGAGTAAGATACTTTGTAAGAATATCCATGGTATTCCGGTTGGGGATGGGACATCTTCAAGCAACAAACACAAGAAGAAGATGAAGAAAAAACCTCATAAAAAGGGCACTCTTAGCCTAGGAGCATCCCCTAAACTGCCCCAATGATCAAGGTTGCTTGTTGGAACATTAGGGGTCTTAATTCCCCTCATAAGCAAGCTGATTTGCGAATTTTTGTGAAGTATAACCATTTAGCTCTTATTGGCATTGTGGATACAAGGGTTTGTAAATGTAACAAGGTATTCGTTTCTAATTCTATCTTTTCGAATTGGACTGTTGAGGACAACTATGATTCTAGTGAGCATGGTAGGATTTGGGTTACTTAGAACCCTAGTGTTTTTAGCGTTCTTAAGTTGAATGAATCGGACCAAGTGATCAACTTTAGGGTTACCCATATTTAATGCAAGGTTTAGTTCTTTGCTTCTTTTGGTTATGGCTCAAATGATAATGCTATCCGGAAGGGTTTATGGAGGGAGTTAGCTCACATTGCTCCTTGTGTCATAAATCAGCCGTGGGTGATTTTGAGGGATTACAATGTGGCGAGGTGATCCTTTGAGATTGTTGGGGGGGGGGGGGGTCTAATACTACTACTAGTGCTATGGTGGGGTTTCATAAGTGTATTGATGATATTGAAATTGAGGATCTTCAGTTTACAAGTGCTCTTTGCACTTGGAGTAATAAACAACCCACCTCAGATTGTGTTTCTAAGAAGTTGGATAGGGTGATGGTCAATGAAGCTTGGATGTTGAAGTTTACCGATTCGGGGGCTGATTTCCCTATTTTGAGGATTTCAGACCATAGCCCTTGCATGGTCAAATTGGGGATCTCTCCTAGGGCTAGAAAATGCCCCTTTAAGTTCTTTAATTTCATGACCAAAAGGGAGGACTTCCTACCCCCTGTTACCCGATGTTGGGAGACTAAATTTGAAGGGACCACTCAATTCCAAGTCTCCAAGAAGCTCAAGCTAATTAAAGCAGAATTGAAGAGGCTAAACAAGGAAAGGGTGGGGAATGTGTTCAAAAACACTATTACTGCCAAGCATAATCTTTCGATGTGTCAAAGAGAGTTGGAAACTAACCCTTGCGACATTGCTCTTAGGAGTAGAGAGAACGAGTTGGTATTGGATTATGTCAAGGCTATTGAGGAGGGAGAGCTCTTTAACAAGCAAAAGTGCCAATAAGATGGTTAAAGGAGGGGGATAGGAACTCCGCCTTTTTCTTTAAGTCCACATTGGGAAGGAGGAACATGAACAAAATCACTACTATCCATAGGGAAGATGGCATGGTTGTTGAAGGATATGACAATGTTAGAGAAAAGGTGATCAATTTTTACAAGAATCTTTGGCATGCTCCTAATTTATCTAGGAGAGGCAACGACACTACTATTAGAGAAGTGAACTTTAATACTCTCTCGGATGCTCAAGTCTCCTCCTTTGGGCTCCTTGTCATGGCAGATGAGATCAAAGAGGCTTGCTTCTCAACGAATCCCAACAAGGCTTCTGGTCCCGATGGGTTTAATGCTCACTTCTACCAAACAACTTGGCATATCATTGGTGAGAACATCACTGCTACTATTAAGGAATTCATCTCAACCAGACACCTCCTTAGAGAGTGTAATGCAACCTCGGTCACTCTCATCCCCAAAGTGCCCAATGCCACCAAGTTAAGTGACTTTCGGCCTATATCTTGTTGCAACACTATTTACAAGATCATTTCTAAGTTCATTGCCAACTGAATTAAAGCAACGACACTACTATTAGAGAAGTGAACTTTAATACTCTCTCGGATGCTCAAGTCTCCTCCTTTGGGCTCCTTGTCATGGCAGATGAGATCAAAGAGGCTTGCTTCTCAACGAATCCCAACAAGGCTCCTGGTCCCGATGGGTTTAATGCTCACTTCTACCAAACAACTTGGCATATCATTGGTGAGAACATCACTGCTACTATTAAGGAATTCATCTCAACCAGACACCTCCTTAGAAAGTGTAATGCAACCTCGGTCACTCTCATCCCCAAAGTGCCCAATGCCACCAAGTTAAGTGACTTTCGGCCTATATCTTGTTGCAACACTATTTACAAGATCATTTCTAAGTTCATTGCCAACCGAATTAAAGGGGTGTTGCCTTCCAATATTAGCTCTAACCAAACAGCCTTTGTGGCAGGTCGTAGGATTGGTGATAACATTCTTTTGGTTTAGGAGCTTCTTAGTGACTACCACAAGTTTAGCACAACCCCCCGGTGTGCCCTTAAGGTGGATATTATGAAGGCCTATGATATGGTGGATTGGAGCTTCATTGTCCAAACCCTTGCTGGCCTTAATTTCCCTAATATTATGATTCAATGGATACAAGCTTGCTTGACCACTCCTAGATTCTCTATATGCATGAATGGGGAGCTTGCTGGGTTCTTTCCTAGCTCTCGTGGCATCCGTCAAGGTGATCCTATGTCCCCTTATCTCTTTGTCATTGTTATGGAAATTTTGACCAAGATTATTGCTCTCAAAGTTAGCAACAACTGGCAATTAAGATACCATTGGAAGTGCGACAAGGTGAACTTAACCCACTTATGCTTTGCGGACGACCTTATTATGCTTTGCCGAGGTGATCTATCTTCGCTCAGCACTCTTAAAGAGGCCTTGAATGACTTCTATACGCTCTCGGGTCTTAAAGCTAATTCCCTCAAAGGCAATTTGTTCACCTTGGGAGTTCCTTCTTGCTTGCAACCCCAAATTGAAGCTAGCCTTGAGTTCAAAATAAGAACCCTTCCGATAAGGTACCTTGGCATCCCCATTATTTCAACCAAGCTTCGAATTAGAGATTGTATGAAGCTTGTTGACAATGTGGCTGTCCGGATTAACTCTTAGTTCCTCTCCTTTGCTGGACAGCTCCAACTCATCATTTCGGTGCTTTCTAGTATACATATTTTTTGGGCAAGCCACATCATGCTTTCGAAGAAGGTTCTCCTCAACATTGAGCAAAAGATTCGGCTTTTCTTTGGACAGGCTTGGATGTTAATGGCCATGGTGCTAAGGTGGCTTGGGATTGTGTGTGCAAGCTTAAAAAAGAGGGTGGATTAGGTATCAAGTTGTTGCCTATTTGGAACAAGGCTCTTATGTTGAGGCATTTATGGCAGCTCATCTATGGTGTGGATAACATGTTGACTAAGTGGATTAATGCTTTCCATATCAAGGGGAGGAATATTTGTGAGGTTAAACCCCAGCAAATTTGCTCATGGAACTGGAAGAAGATTCTCAAGCTCCGCACCTTCGCTCGGCCTCTTATTCTTCACAAAATTGGAAATGGTGCTAGAACAGCTTTGTGGTTTGACAATTGGCATCCTAGGGGACCTATTGCTTTAGCTTGGGGTGAACGGGTGGTGTATGATTCTGGCCTCAATGTAGATGCCATGGTAAGTGCAATTGTTTCCAACAATATGTGGGAGTGGCTGGCTTCTAACTCCCCTGAGCTCTTGGAGATTAAGCACCTTATGCCTCATTGTAACCCTAATATTAATAGGGCTAACTCCATTGTGTGGTTGCCTTCCTCCTCTAGTATTTACATGGCTTCGTCCACTTGGGAGAGTGTGAGGGACCAATCCCCTAAGGTCCCGTGGTACAAGCTTATGTGGTTTAGCAACAATATCCCCCGTATGAGCTTCATCCCTTGGCTTGCTATTCAGGAGAGACTAGCTACCGTTGATCACATCCATGTGTACAAGCCTTCTATTGACACAACTTGTGTTTTATGTAAGAGAGAGGTGGAGACTCATTCCCATCTCTTCTTTGACTGTCCGTACAGCAATCTTATTTGGACCGTGTTGATGTCCAACTATGCTGCCTCGCCCATTCCTACTTCTTGGCCTTTGTTGGTTGGTATGGCTACCAGTTCGTGGAAAGGGAAGCACATAAAGACCATTATTTTGAAGCTTTGTTTGGTTGCTGCAGTTTATGTCATTTGGAGGGAAAGAAACAATCGCATTTTCAAAGAGGAAGCTTTAAACCCTTCCTCCTTGCTAAGGAGATTGTGAACTCCATTACGTGTAGGCTTGCATCTTTCTCCCCCACCATGTACCCTATTCCTAGGGAGTGGCAATTGGGAAAGTAGTGCTCTTAGTGTGGTTCTCCAGTCCCTAGGCTGTTTGTTACGGTTGTGTATTGGGCTTTTTGCTTTGTTTGTGGTGGGCTTGCTAGGCTATTTTTGGCATCCTTTGTTTTGTTGTTGTAAGCACTCCCTTCGGTTGTAGTTGCCTCTTTCTTGGCTTCCTGGGGTATGCCCCTCGTATTTTGTTGTTCCGTTCTTCATTTATTTACCGAAAAAGAAAATGACGTTTTAGTTCTTTCTTAACACGAAATGTGCTTCTTGAGCGTTAGAACGTTAATCTAAGTATGAGAATATGCTTCTTGC
Source organism: Purshia tridentata (assembly GCA_003254885.1). Lineage (NCBI taxonomy): Eukaryota > Viridiplantae > Streptophyta > Magnoliopsida > Rosales > Rosaceae > Purshia > Purshia tridentata. Next base: position 12,154 of record QANT01002248.1, on the reverse strand, counting down.
CAACTGAGCACGTTTTGGTGCAACTTTAATCAAATTGTACACAGTGTGCACCGAAATGACATTCCATGCATTCTTAACACCTAAAGTAGTTCATTTGGGCTAGAACACTAATCCAAACAAGAGAAAGTGCTTCCTCATGTCTTTATTGCCAACCGGGCATGTTTTGATGCAATTGAAACAAAATTAGATTGAGTATGTGCCAAAATGATGTTTTCGTGCGTTCTTAACCGGAAAATGTGCTTCTTGAGGGGTAGAAAGCTAATCCAAGGATTAGAAAGTGCTTCCCCATATCGTTCTTACCAATCGGGCACGATTTGGTGCAACTTTAACCAAATTGTACTGAGCGTGCACCGAAATGACATTTTCGTTCATTCTTAACACCTAAAGTGGTTCTTTAGGGTTAGCACGCTAACCGAAACATTAGAGAGTGCTTTCATGTCTCTTTCTCGCCAACCAGGCATGTTTTGGAACAATTTGGACCAAGTTAGATTGAGTATGTACCAAAAAGACATTTTTGTTCTATCCTAACAAGAATATGTGCTTCTTTAAGGCTAGAACGCTAATCTAAGCATAAGAAAGTGCATCCCCATGTTTTTCTTACCAACCAAGCACGTTTTCATGCAACGTTTGCCGAATTTGACTCAATGTGCACTGAAATGACATATTCGTGCATTCTTAACACCTAAAGTAGTTCATTTGCGCTAAAACGCTAATCCAAGCATGAGAAAGTGGTTCCCCATGTGTTTCTTGTCAACCGAGTACGTTTTGGTGCAACTTTAACCAAATTGGACCAAGTCTGAATCGAAATGATGTATTCGTGCATTCTTAGCACCTAAAGTAGTTCTTTAGGGCTTGAACACTAATCGAAACATGAGAAAGTGCATCCCCATGTCTTTCTTGCCAACCGAGAACGTTTCGGTGTAACTTTAATCAAATTGGACTCAGTGTGCACCGAATTAACGTTTTCGTGCATTCTTAAGACCCAAAGTGGTTCTTTAGGGTTAGCACGCTAATATTGAGACATGAGAAAGTGCTTCCTCATGTCTTTCTTGCCAACCAAGAAAGTTTTGGTAAACTTTGGACTGAGTATGAGTTGAAATGATGTTTTCGGGCATTCTTAACACCTAAATTGGTTCTTTAGGGCTAGCGCGCTAATTGAGACATGAGAAAGTGCTTCCGCATATCTTTTTTGCCAACCGGGCACTTTTTGATGCAATTTAAACGAAAGTAGACCGAGTATGCACCTAAATGACGTTTTAGTTCTTTCTTAACACGAAATGTGCTTCTTCAAGGCTAGAACGTTAATTCAAGCATGAGAACGTGCTTCTTGCCAACCGAGCACATTTTGGTGCAACTTCAGCCAGATTGTACATAGCGTGCACCGAAATGACGTTCCATGCATTCTTAACACCCAAAGTGGTTCATTTGGGCTAGAATGGTGATCCAAACAAGAGAAAGTGCTTTCTCATGTCTTTATTGCCAACCGAGCACGTTTTGGTGCAATTGAAACGAAATTAGATTGAGTATGAGCCGAAATGATGTTTTCATGCGTTCTTAACCGAAAAATGTGCTTCTTGAAGGGTAGAACGCTAATCCAAGCATCAGAAAGTGCTTCCCCATATCTTTCTTACCAACCGGGAACGATTTGCTGGAAATTGCACAAAATTGGACTGAGTATGCACTTAAATGATGTTTTCATTACTTCTAAACACAAAATGTGTTTCTTTAGGACTAGAATGCTAATCCAATCATGAGAAACTGCTTTCCCCATGTCTTTCTCGCCAACCGATTACTTTTTGGTGCAACTTTAACCAAATTGTACTGAGTGTGCATCGAAATGACGTTTTCATTCATTCTTAACACTTCAAGTGGTTCCTTAGGCTAGCAAGCTAATGGAGACATTAGAGAGTGCTTCCTCATCTCTTTCTAGCCAACTGAGCACGTTTTGGTGCAAGTTCAACCAAGTTGCATTGAGTATGCACCAAAAAGACATTTATGTTCTATCCTAACAAGAATATGTGCTTCTTTAAGGCTAGAACGCTAATCCAAGCATGTAAAATTGCATCCCTATGTCTTTCTTGCCAACCGAACACGTTTTGTTGCAACGTTAGTCGAATTTGACTCAATGTGCACTGAAATGACATATTCATGCATTCTTAACACCTAAAGTTCATTGGCACTAGAACGCTTATCCAAACATCAAAAAGTGGTTCCCCATGTCTTTCTTGTCAATCGAGAATATTTCGATACAGCTTTAACTAAATTGAATCAAGTGTGCACCGAAATGACGTATTCGTACATTCTTAGCACCTAAATTGGTTCTTTAGGGCTTGAACGCTAATCGAGACATGAGAAAGTGCATCCCCATGTCTTTCTTGCCAACCAGAAACGTTTTGGTGTAACTTTAATCAAATTGGACTCAGCGTGCACCGAAGTGACGTTTTCGTGCATTCTTAAGACCCAAAATGGTTCTTTAGGGTTAGCACGCTAATATTAAGACATGAGAAAGTGCTTCCTTATGTCTTTCTTGCCAACCAAGAAAGTTTTTGGGGCAAATTAGACGAATTTAGACTGAGTATGCGTAGAAATGATGTTTTCGTGCATTCTTAACACCTAAATAGGTTTTTTTGGGCAAGCACGCTAATCGAGATATGAGAAAGTGCTTCCTCATGTCTTTCTTGCCAACTAGGCACGTTTTGAAGCAATTTATATGAAGGTAGATCGAGTATGCACTGAAATGACATTTTAGTTCTTTCTTAACACGAAATGTGCTTCTTGAGGGCTAGAACATTAATCCAAGCATGAGAACGTGCTTCTTGCCGACCAAGCACGTTTTGGTGCAACTTTAACCAAATTGGACTCAGTGTGCACTGAAGTGACGTTTTCGTGCATTCTTGTTAAGGCTTGAACGCTAATCGAGACATGAGAAAGTGCTTCCTCATGTTTTTCATGCCAACCGGGCATGTTTTGATGCAATTTTCACGAATGTAGACCGAGTATGCACCGGAACAACATTTTAGTTCTTTCTTAACATGAAATGTGCTTCTTAAGGGCTAGAATGTCAATCCAAGCATGAGAACGCGCTTCTTGCCAACCGAGCAAGTTTTGATGCAACTTTAACCAAATTGTACACAGTGTGCACCGAAATGACATTCCATGCATTCTTAACACCTAAAGTGGTTCATTTGGGCTAGAACGTTGATCCAAACAAGAGAAAGTGCTTCCTCATGTCTTTATTGCCAACTGGGCACGTTTTTGTGCAATTTAAATGAAATTAGATTGAGTATGCTCCGAAATGATGTTTTTGTGCATTCTTAACTGAAAAATGTGCTTCTTGAGGGGTAGAACGTTAATCCAAGCATTAGAAAGTGCTTCCCCATATCTTTCTTACCAACGGGGCATGACTTGGTGCAATTTTAACCAAATTGTACTGACTGTGCACCAAAATGACGTTTGTGTTCATTCGTAGCACCTAAACTGGTTCCCTAGGGCTAGTAAGCTAATCTAGACATTAAAGAGTGCTTCCTCATGGCTTTCGTGCCAACCGGGCACGTTTTGATGCAATTTGGACCAAGTTACACTGAGTTTGCACCGAAATGACGTATTCCTAAAGTAGTTCATTTGCGCTAGAACTCTAATCCAAACATGAGAAAGTGGTTCCCCATGTGTTTGTTGTTAATCAAGCACGTTTTCATGCAACTTTAACCAAATTGGACCAAGTGTGCACCCAAATGACGTATTTGTGAATTCTTAGCACCTAAAGTGGTTCTTTAAGGCTTGAATGCTAATTGAGACATGAGAAAGTGTATCCCCATGTCTTTCTTGCCGATCGGGAACATTATGGTGTAACTTTAATCTAATTGGAATCATTGTGCGTCGAAGTGAAGTTTTTCTACATTCTTAAGACCCAAAGTGGTTCTTTAGGGTTTACACGCTAATATCGAGACATGAGAAAGTGCTTCCCCATTTCTTTTTTGCCAACCAAGAAAGTTTTGGTGCAATTTGGACGAATTTAGACTGAGTATGCACCGAAATGATGTTTTCGCAACACCTAAATTTGTTCTTTAGGGCTAGCACGCTAATTGACACATGAAAAAGTGCTTCGTCATGTCTTTCTTGCCAACCGAGCACGTTTTGATGCAATTTAAATGAAAGTAGACCAAGTATGCACCGAAATGACGTTTTAGTTCTTTCTTAACACCTAAAGTGATTCCTTAGGGCTAGAACGTTAATCCAAACATGAGAACGAGCTTCTTGCCAACCGAGCACATTTTGGTGCAACTTTAACAAAATTGTACAAAGTGTGCTTTGAAATGACATTCCATGCATTCTTAACACTGATCCAAACAAGAGAAAGTGCTTCCTCATGTCTTTATTGCCAACCGAGCACGTTTCAGTGCAATTTAGTAGAAATTAGATTGTGTATGCACCCAAATGATGTTTTCGTACGTTCTTAACCGAACAATCTGCTTCTTGAGGGGTAGAACGCTAATCCAAGAATTAGAAAGTGCTTCCCCATATCTTTCTTGCTGACTAGATACGATTTGGTGGAAATGGCACGAAATTGGACTGAGTAAGCTTAACCAAAAAATGTGCTTCTTGAGGGGTAGAACACTAATCCAAGAATAAGAAAGTGCTTCCCCATATCTTTCTTGCCGACCGGATACGATTTGGTGGAAATTTCACGAAATTGGACTAAGTAAGCATCGAAATTATGTTTTCGCTACTTCTAAACATGAAATGTGCTTCTTTAGGACTAGAATGCTAATCCAAGCAAGAGAAACTGCTTTCCCATGTCTTTCTCACCAACCGATAACATTATGGTGCAATTTGGACCAAGTTAGACTAAGTGTGCACCGAAATAATGTTTTCATTCATTCTTAACTCCTAAAGTGGTTCCTTAGGGCTAGCACGCTAATCGAGACATTAGAGAGTGCTTCCTCGTCTCTTCCTTGCCAACCGGGTACGTTTTGGTGCAATTTGGACCAAGGGACTGAGTATGCATCGAAAATACATTTTTGCTCTATCCTAACACGAAATTCGCCTCTTGAAGGCTATAACGCTAATTCAAGCATGAGAAAGTGCATCTTTATGTATTTATTGCCAAACGAGCACATTTTGTTGCAACATTAGTCGAATTTGACTCAATGTGCACTGTATTGACATATTCGTGCATTCTTAACACCTAAAGTAGTGCATTTGCGCTAGAATGCTAATCCCAGTGTGCAAATTTAACCCAATTGGACCAAGTGTGCACCGAGATGACGTATTCATGCATTCTTAGCACCAAAAGTAGATCTTTAGGCCTTGAACGCTAATCGAGACAAGAGAAAGTGCATCCTCATGTATTTCTTGCCAGCCGGGAATGTTTTGGTGTAACTTTAACCAAATTGGACTCAGTGTGCACTGAAGTGACGTTTTCGTGCATTCTTGTGAACCGAAAGTGGTTCTTTAGGGCTTGAACGCTAATCGAGACATGAGAAAGTGCTTCCTGATGTTTTTCTTGCCAATTGGGCAAGTTTTGATGCAATTTTGATGAATGTAGACTGAGTATGCACCAGAACGACGTTTTAGTTCTTTCTTAATACGAAATTTGCTTCTTAAAGGCTAGAATGTTAATCCAAGCATGAGAACGTGCTTCTTGCCAACCGAGCATATTTTGGTGCAACTTTAACCAAATTGTACACAGTGTGCACCGAAATGACGTTCCATGCATTCTTATGACCTAAAGTGGTTCATTTGGGCTAGAAAGCTTATCCAAACAAGAGAAAGTGCTTCCTCATGTCTTTATTGCCAACCGGGTACGTTTTGGTGCAATTGAAACAAAATTAGATTGAGTATGAACCAAAATGATGTTTTCGTGCATTTTTAATCGAAAAATATGCTTCTTGAGGAGTAAAACACTAATGCAAGCAATAGAAAGTGCTTCCCCATATCTTTCTTGCCAACCGGGCTCGATTTGGTGGAAATTGCATGAAATTGGACTGATTATGCACCGAAATGATGTTTTCGTTACTTCTAAACACGAAATGTGCTTCTCTGGGACTAGAATGTAAATCCAAGCATGAGAAACTGCTTCTCCATGTCTTTCCCGCCAACCGATAACGTTTTGGTGCAACTTTAACAAAATTGTACTAAGTGTGCACCGAAATGACATCTTCATTCATTCTTTACACTTAAAGTGATTCCTTAGGGCTAGCATGCTAATCGAGACATTAGAGAGTGCTTCATCATCTCTTTCTAGCCAACCGGGCACGTTTTAGTGTAATTTGGACCAAGTAAGACTGAGTATGCACCGAAAAGACATTTTTTATTCTATCCTAACACAAAACGTGCTTCTTTAAGGCTAGAACGCTAATCGAAGCATGAGAAAGTGCGTCCCTACGTCTTTCTCCCCAACTGAGCATGTTTTGTTGCAACGTTAGCCGAATTTGACTCAATGTGCACTAAAATGACGTATTCGTGCATTCTTAACGCCTAAAGTAGTTCATTTGCGCTAGAACGCTAATCCAAACATGAGAAAGTGGTTCTGCATGTCTTTCTTGTCAACCCAGCACATTCCGGTACAACTTTAACTAAATTGGACCAAGTGTGCACCGGAATGACCTATTCGTGCATTCTTAGCACCAAAAGTGGTTCTTTACACTACTACAAAAAAGCAAACAAACAACGGGTTTTACCTGTTGTCTTATCCCTCCAAAAACCGTCGTATAATCGACTGACGTCTATTGGGGTACGATTAGACAACGGTCAGCAACCGTTGTGTTAATTTATTTAAGATAATGGTTTCTTGTAACAAACAGTTGTATAAGCTTCATAAAAAACTATTAGCTAAATAAAACTATTGTTGAGTACTAGTCTACACATCCGTTGTAGACACAAAACAGTTGTATAACACAATCTTACACAACGGTTTTTTTCATATGCATGCATTATACAACTATTATTGCTATAAAAATGAGCTAAAATATCATTGAAGACAACGGTTTTTTAACATTAACCGTTGTGTCTAACTACTAAGCAAATGACATTATACATATCTATGTCTTTCTTACCTCGATTCTTCTAAGAAACCATTGTATGAATGCACTTTGAACAACGGTTCTCTTTTAGTAACTGTTGTGTGAAGTTAAACATATAAGTTATATTTGATGTTATAAATGTCTTATACCTCAGTTTTGACTGAAAAATCGTTGCATGAACTCTCCATAGGACATCAATTTTGTTTACGAAACAATTATATATGAGTATTATTTCACTTATGGTCTGATGTGTATAATTGTTTGGAACATCGGTTTTTTACTGGAATTTGTTGCATGAAGTGTATTAGTATAACGGTTTGTATAATAAATTGTTGTATTTTGTTATTGTTAACATCTATTTTGCCTACTTCTAATTGTCTTTATACAACACACACAATGCAATTATCAATAAATACCAATCGAGAATCTCATGCTTGCACAAGAATTTATAATGGCTTTTGTAATTTATAATCAATCAAATAATATAGATATGCATTAGCAATTGTATATATCCAGCTAGCTTACACCTTTAACCTAAAGCCATACCCAAAAACAACAAGTACTGCCCCTAAAGACCTTCCGTTGAAGATAATAAGAGAATAATAAACTGATGGAGCAAGAGACTAATCATTGTATAATTCCTTGAGTTCCTTGTCTTTTGAGTCTTGACCAAGTTTCAAACCCTCCTTGGACGCATTCTAGAATTTCTTGTCTTTGTAGTCCATCAAGTATTGCATCAGATATTCATCAACTGGACCTGTAAAAGAATTAACTTGCAACAGTACATAAAAAAAAATGAATATAGAGACAAAAAACCTCCTCATGACCCAAAAAAAAGTGGGACAAGAACAAAAGCAACAACCCTATTTAAGAATAGTTATTTTTAGATAGGCAAAAATGTAGACTATTCAAAGAGGATATGAGAACAAAGGGATACCTCTTGATTAGGAAAAGTGTCCATTAGACGTTCAATTAACTTCATCCCTAGACATGCCATCTTTCTCATACAAAACAATATTAATGATATCCTCATGGTTAGGCTACCTGTTTCACAAACTAAAAGGTCAATTTCAACCAACTCTTACAGGATTATCACATAGATTCATCAAAGTTCCAACAACAATTTGATTATTGACTGTCATCTTAGTGTGTACTAGAAAAAAATAGACAATAACACATTTTCACTAAAACTGAAACATGAATAAAAACTAAAAGGTCAGTTCAATAATTCATACAAAATGACTAATGGTAGAAATAAACAAAAAAACGTATATAAGACATCTTTTCTATAAGGAAAAAAAGGAGTAAAGAGAGAGAAAGAAAAAATGTTGGTGCTGGCTGATTCATATGTAAAGACTTAGATGCTACTAAAGCACTATTCTAGTTTGAATTCTACTGAGATTGGCACTAGTGTGCATGACGGGAAAAATAAGAACAGTTAAATTTTTCCTGTACCACTTCTAAATTTCTCTGTATGAAATTTTCAATCTTTGCACTTGACATACTAATTGATAATATGTTGCAATCGTCTAGAACATTTCAAAGCAGGATGCCTTTGGTTGTTTTCTTTTAGTCATAAAAACAGAATCTCATACGTTAGAAATTGACTGGTTGTATGTTCAGGACCTTAGAGCTCCACAGAAATTCAATGTTGCATAATCATCAAAACAAATACTAAATAAAAAAAAGAAAGAAATCAATTGATCCAAAACAAATCTGCAGACCCACATATCCAAAAAATTAATCCAAAGAATTGGAAACCTAGCCTAGATCATAATAAACCTTAAAGAAGCAAATGGGTCAGAGGATTATATATATGTAGAGAAAAATAATTTATAAGCTTTATCGTTAGCCAATAGAAAATCTCAAAATGACAAGAAATTAAGATGGATAATGCAAACTTTAGAGGTGACAACACATGTTAAGAAGTCAATACTAGGTCAGTAGATAAGTGTACACAGACCATCTCCTGCTGCACTTCCAATGCCATTATCCTCATAAAATTGCCAGAAATTGACTCTTGGAATTTCCTGTATCTATAAATTTTTAAACAAACAAAATAATAACTTAGTAACTACATGAAGGCACTAAACAGATTTGAAATAGTACTATCATGTGACATTAGTCTATAAACTGGCAGAGAACATCACATATTTTAAAATCAAAAATCAAGAACATGATATTTTGTGATTTAATAACAGATGCACAGCAAATTATTTTTGTAGAGATCTAGCTTTTACTGGATTTTTTTTTTTTTTTTGAATCGCTGATATATAGTAAAATAAGATCTACAGTCACATAATTGTTAATATTGATCAAAGCAAAATACAGTTAAATATCTATCAAGAAACTAGGCAAGCTCTTTAACATTAGGCCAACCTTATCTTAGTGTTGAGCTCGATCATTTGGCTGATAAACTTATCCCTGCATGGACAATTATGGCAAATAATTAAACTGCAAGCATTTACAACTTTTTTAAAAACAAAATCAAACATTGAATTTAATTAAATAACAGTAGAGGTTAGAACTTAGTACCGTGAAGCCCCTACTTTGTTCTATTGCAAGATCCAAGCAAACATACCATAAATGAGTTCAGTAGGGGGAAAAATTTACTATTGCTTCATAGTGAAACGGACTCTTAAATTTCTATAAGATTAAGGTTTTTATGGGGATTCTAATTTCCAACTATGCAGCAATAAGGATTTGTTGAAGTTAGAAGATTTAGGCAGAGAATAAGTCCATCTTACTTGGTCGTAGGGAAGGGTAACAACTTTATAGGTGTGTGTAGGAATCACAAAAGTATTCATTTGTAAGGTTTAACTCAAATCTATATTGATGCACAAAGTGCCACCACCCTAGACATCAAAGTATAAGTCTAAAACTACAGTTAAAGCATTAAACCCCTCAGAAAATAAAGTCAAATTCAAATTACAATGATAACACATGGGAATATTATTAATAGAGAAGTAATGTATGAAAGCAGAACCAATGAAGTATGATAGCTAACTGGCAAACTTTCCTATATATCCATCCAATTGAAGTACACAAATATATTAGCTATATTCAGACAAAAAATCAAGAAAATGATAGACCATAAGCAGTAAAACTGTATACATAACAAGCTTACACCCCCCCCCCCCCTTCCTCCTCCCTTTCCGGTCTCTAAAATAGACAAATCAAAGAAAAGAAACTTAATAGTGGCTTTATTCAATCCATCAACAGTAGCTTGACAGAACTGAAAGCATTAAAGTCAATATCTCACAATAAGATTCTATTGCTGTGAATTTGCACTTACGAATGAATAGAAATGTGAAAAATGATCAGAACCAAACAAATTGTCCTCTACACCTGTCCCATAGATTCATATCAAAACTATTATACTGATGACATATACTTTTCCCATGCATATTCCTAGCTTCAGACCTACAAATTCACCAAAACAAACAAGATTCAATTATCAAGATATTTAAAATGAAAAGGGGAAGATTCAATAATGTTGCAATAATGACCCAAATTAACCCCAAACAAGATTCAATTACCAACTTATTAGAGCAGTGCCCCATCATTGATTTCTGCAACCAATTCTCAAGAATGAGCAATAAATTTTTTGAAGTAATAAGCGTAAGGAAATTAAGCCTTCATATGGTGCAAATTTTAATTTGGTTAAGAACTCATAAAAGTAAAAATCATAGTACAAAGCTAATAGAACGCAGAGGAAATCATTCAATCATTTTCCTTTTCTTCTTTCTTGTACCTTTCTCTTAAATTGCACATTCACTAGATTGCTTCTTTCAAATCCACATGCAGTTTTCATATACAGTAAACAAGTGTGTTCAAGACTGCAATTCTTCAACCCATTATAGAAACTCTCTTAAATTCATCCCTTGACTGGATTTTTTTTGTCTCACTTTATTTTGGTACAATTTCTAATTGATACTAGATGACACTTTTTGTTCAAGCAAGGCAAACTAATTAATATAACAACACATTTAGAACAATCAACTAACCAAACACATGCAACAACTCCCATACATCAAACGCCAATATTAACAAAAAAGAAAAGAACTTGAAGAAATTACCAGCTAGTCTTTGGCACCTTGTACCCCTCACACTGCACCATGAGATCATCCGGATTATATGGCATCTTACAATTGCAATACCTTCAAAACTCAAAACGAGAAGGCAAAACCCATCAATCCCATTTCACAAAAACGGTAGGGCTGAGCGAAAGTACCCATCGTAGTGATCTTGTGCTGGAACTGTTTGATCACGGGAGTAATGACTCTGATTTGAGAGTGGAGGGTGTAGAGGTTGCGCCAATGGACGCCGTGGCTCCAGCGAGAGGAGGAGCGAACGGCGGAGGCGGAGCTGAGGAAGCATTGAGCGGTGAACTGGTGGGAGGAGGCTTGAGCTGCAATGCAGCAAAGGATCTAAGAGAGTGGAGGAGGAAGACGAAGAGAAAAGTCGAGCCCTAGATGCGCTAAGGAGTGAAGAGGCAAAGGGAGGAAAAGAAAAGGGAATTGGATTTACAGAGAGGAAAAGAAAAGAAGATAAGATATATGAAGAGGAAAAGAAAAGTGAAACAGGGGCTGGGTTGTACACCCATCATTTTCGTGTTTTTTCTTTTTAATTGAATCACACAACTGTAATAGCTAAAACTGTTGTATATTTCACAATAAGATACACTTACTGGTTCAATTTCATTGGATATTATATCTTCATATAACGGTTTTTACAAAGGGAAATTGCCTCAAATAACCCAAACAAATACCAATACGTGTATTCTTGGCGAGCGCCTCCTCCCTCGCACACACACAAGCCTAAGGAGGTAAATTTTTGGGAAATTGCCTCAAATAACCCAAACAAATACCAAAAGGACTTTTTTACACCCTACAAAAATTTTCTGACTTTTCTAACTTTTTGTCCCAAATCTGGACAAATATACCCCCACCCCACCCACTAACGTCCATCTCCACCTCTGTTAACTTCCACTCCACACCCGTTACCTCCTCTAACTTCAGTAACCTCGCACTATTCCAGTTAGCTACCAAACCAAACTGTAGCTTGTGTGAGAGCTTGCGAACAGTGTACGAACCAGAGGGCCGAGAAACCAGTGACGAGGAAGACCGACG
>QANT01002245.1:24262-87304 GCA_003254885.1 Purshia tridentata | reverse complement strand
CCTAAACTAAAAAGTTATTAAAATTTAGTATTTAAAGTCAATTAACCTATTATATTAACATTAAAATACCCTTTATTTTAAAATATCACAATTTTTTACATTAATATTTTTAGAATATTATAAATTATAATAGTAAGTATAAAATTTAATTTATGATGATTAGTAAACAAGGTATGAGAATGCTCATTTCGATTTACGTTCATTCCGATTTTTGCTCACTCTCATTCTTACTTACTTTGATTTCTGCTCACTCTCCTTCATATCCCCTCTTATTTATGCTCATTCGGATTTTAGTTTAATAAACATGCTCTTTGGGGTCAAAACAGTTTTTTATTATTTTTTTGGGAACTTAATTCAGCCCCGATTTGGGTTGCTCTTAGACTTAAGACTTGTAGGTTATACACACAGGTCGATCTCAAAGCTAGAAACAGGACATCAATGCCGCAGTGCTTAATTAATAAATTACTGTAGCATAAGGATATGAATATTGATATAATAGTAGAGTAATGATGACAATGGCACTCTTTTCTTTGATTTTAATTCCGTTTTACAATTTTCAATGTTCTTGTCTTTTCAAAATGACATCACCATGGCTAAGTCAAGCTCAGGCAGCTATCTCATGCACTGGAAATATATTAGTATATATATTTGAAACTTGCAGCACGCAGACTTTCAGCTGGGAATTAATTCAGAATTGCAGAGGAAAACCATGGGCAGTGTAACTGAAGATGAACTGGTGCAAATGGTGAGGGACTTCATTGAATCATCAGAGTCATCACCTTCACCTAGTCACTCACTATCATCATCTTCAAATCCCATTCATCAATCCAAATATCTCACTTTGCAGGTCTGTCTTCTTTTGCTACTTGCGGTCTTGTCCTTGTTTCTTTTTTGCTATATGTGGATGACTGGATAAGTATTTTTCTTTTCGTTAATTGTTTTTATGATTATTTGATTAGGGTATAATATGGAGGGCAACAGATCTTGAGGTTGAGATTCTTGAGAAAATATTGATGTACGTGAGGAACATGGGGACTCATGTGGTAGAACCTAACAACCTGAAAAACAAATGGGTGGTGATGAGACTAAAAATGGATGGTTATGAAGCCTCTCTTTGCAAAACTTCATGGGCTTCTTCTTCTAGCCTCCCCAAAGGTACTCTCACTCTCTCTTTCACTCATTTCTCAATATTAATTTCTTCTTATTTCCTTGAGAATCCATTAATTTCTGATTTTGATGGGTTAAATCTCTTGTTTTCAAGCTTGTGAATATACAGGTGGGTATGAGTACGTTGATGTTATGATGAAGGACAATAACAATCTTATCAATGGTACTGAAAAAGTGACAAGGCTTATAGTGGACATGGATTTTAGGTCACAATTTGAGCTGGCAAGACCCACCCCAAGCTACAAAGAGCTCAAAGACACTCTTCCAACCATCTTTGTTGGGACTGAAGAAAAACTGGACAAAATAATCTCTCTGCTTTGCTCAGCTGCCAAACAGTCTCTCAAAGAGATGGGCCTCTATGTTCCTCCTTGGAGAAAAGCCAGGTACATGCAATCCAAGTGGCTCTCCAAAGACTGCAAGAAATTCTGAGTCTCACCCAACAATATTATGGAACTTGGTTTGGGGAATATATACAAGTGAAGCTTCAAATGGGAACTCATTTTAGTATGGTCCTGCAAAATTAGTAAATGGGTTATAATTTTGAAGCTGCAAATGTGAAACTCATTTGAGTGCACCATTTTTGCTTTCCATTTTGTTGCCCTTATTTTCTTTTGAAACTTTAGGTCAATTTTCTTAAGGCAGACCTGAGAGTTAAATTGTATCTTAATTTGAACCAGATGTTTTTGTATGGTCTATGAGATACCAGTGGTTACTATATATTTTATACTAGTATTTTGGTCATAATTGCTCAAGTCTTGAAACTGTTCTGAAGCAGCCGGAATTAATGGAGAAGTGCAACCAACACCCCACTGCGCTGATCAAATATTCAGTCATTATATATTAAATTTTAAATTTTGTTCAATTGTTAATGATAGTGTGAATGTGATTCATTCTGGTAGTATTTTATTGATTTAAGATCAACTGGAATTTGGGTCGTCTACTTTAAAATTTATTTTTTAAAAAGTAAAATGTTGACATGGTACATATAAACATGGCTTAAATTTATTTGCTGAATTATGTTTACCATTTGTCGGTGTAGTATTTAGACTTCATATTACTGAGTTCACTTTGGACTTTTATTTGTTACTAATAATTAATTAAGATGTTAATTTTCAGTAAGAGTAAACAGCTTCATTGATGGAGTTTTACATTGGAACTTCGAAGTAATTGGGCGCCCTTCCCTATTTTTCTGATAGCCTGGAGAAGTGTAATATGAAAAGATTAGGAAGCTGCATTAATAGGACTTTAAAAAAGAGTAAAGAGTCTGATCCAATGCGAAATTCATGCTAGACATAAAATATAAAATAAAAAAAGAACTCAGGCCAATGACATTTGTGACAATGAGACAATAGGAGGGGACTTGGGATCCAAGTCAGTCAATCAGAGCATGAAAGTACATTATCGAAGGAAAGACATTATAAAATGCATATATAATTAGAAGCTTCTACTTGTATAGTTCTATGCCTATCCACATTGAAAAGTTACATGAGGTAGAGTCAACTACTAGGAAAAAAATGCCATCAAGCAGAGTGAAAATGAAAGTAAATAATAAATTGAGAAGAGCTTTCAGGCTTCATTAAATTATTGTGTTGTTGTCTAATCTTCTATTAATACAGATGTGACTAAAGCAGCCTTCTGGGTCTGGCCCTAGAAACATGGCGCACTTGAGCATCCTAGTGAAATAATTAATTCGATAAATCACGTTATCAAACTTTTTTAAATAAAGTTAATGTGGATAATTTTCTAAGGTTTCATTTTCATCCAAGCTTTGCAATGCTTGACGTTAGAGTTCGAATGTTTGACTTGAAAATGTTGATCTATTATTTGTTGAAATGTTATTATGCAAATATACAACTAATTTAAATCGATCTGATCGATACATTATACATTTTATACTTTATATTTCTGCAATCAAACAATCTTATCGTTTGACTTAATCTAAAAATAAATGAAATCGTAACAATCAATTATTAGTCAAGTAATATTAATCTCAATTTTGTTAAAATATTTTTTAAGTGTGAATATCTACTTTCTATGTAAAATAAAGTTAAAGTAATGCCAAATTCAAGTTTAAAAATTCATAGAAAAATGTTGGACCTATGATCTATATGACTATATGGTGAGACTAGCATAACAGTACAAAATCTATTTTATATGCGACTACGAAGAATATTGGAAGGTTGAGTTAAGAGAGTTGCACAAAATTTTCAATTTCACATGATGCATGAGAAATAGGTTATTATTAGAGATTTGGATTACCTGTTTATTTTTATTTGATTTAATTTAATATATAATATAAATTTAAGAGTTTATCGAAATTATAAATCAATGAAGAGATGGCAATTCAAGCAATTACTGAATAATTAGTAAGAATATATTGCATTCGAGAAGCACATGCAGTGGCATTTAGAAAGAGCGATGAGATGTGACAGTGACAATAAAGCTGGAGAGATAATGAGTAATGTTAAGATTCGTCGGGATACATTGGTACTATGTAATAGTAATTAACCTACCCCCCTCACTTCCATTGCATGTACTGCTGCAAACTCAGCCCAGGGAATCCAATCCAACCTAGATAGAGAGAGAGAACTCGATCAATCATATATTAGAACAATATTTGAGTCATTTTTGCTATCTCAAGATTACTTTATTTCCCTGAAGTCTTTCTTTAGCTTGATCAGATAATGGTGCTCTACTTTTGGACATAGGATTTGATAATGATAGAATATAATTGAAATCGTTCATATTTTAAATCACTTATTATAAATCATTTATATAAAAATTTAACTCAATCAAAAATTATTTAATTATAAAATTGTTGTTAATTAAATTAAAAAAATTAGCAGTTTGGTCAAAAAATTATTTTTTAATCTAAAACCATTTCTTTTTTCTATATAATGACAATAATTATATAACTAAATAATTTTTAATTGAATTAATTTTTTATATAATTGATCTATAATAAGTAATATAAAATATAAATAATTATGATTATGCATTAATATTATTAAAATTGTAATTTAGAAAAATAAAATGATCTTCAGATCTCGGGAGTAACCCAAAAATTGTTCCATATATAATAGACGGTAACGTTGTCCAAAGCCAAAGTGCACGTCTGAGCAATGCATTAAACTTCCACCAGCAGTAACTATAAAATTACTATTTACTGCACAAGATTAAATATTGGGATAATTACAAATAAATTAATCAAAAATTTCACAATTACATTTTAATCAATGGCAGTTTTTTGTAATTTCATTTTAGTTACTATTAACCAAAAATGAATTGAGTTTAGTAACTAAAGTGGAATATAGTTTTAAAATCTATTGATCTTTATGGAAAAGTAAAATTTACATTGATTATAATGTAATATTAAAATGTTTTATTGATTTAAATGTAATTTTCTATTAAATATTTGGATCAATTTCAAGGATTTAAATTTTTTTTCAAATTTTTAAATTTTCATTTTTTTGAACTTTTAAAATATTATCGAATTAAAATTATTTTGATTTAAATTTTTAACGAAATCAAAATCCTTTTAAAGTTTTTTTTTAATATTATATTTTTAAACTCTCAACATTCAAAATTAATTCTTTGATTAATTCTTTTTGATAAACAAATGTATTGAATATATTTATAAATTCTTCATCGAAATTTTGTTATATAAATATATACACAAAATTAGGTCTAATTATGTCATATATATTCCTAATTTATTTTGTTCATCTTATTGTTACATTAATTTAATAATATCTATATATAAAACTTAGCCACTTAATTACTTATTGATTTTTTTTTGGCCAAGAATTACGTATTGATTTAAAAAAGAAAAAATTACTTCTCTCGGTGCAATAATGATGGATTGCCATTTACGAAAGTAGGATGTAGGACGGTGATAGGGTGGTAATCATTCTAAATTTTGGAGGCACTGTTATTACTGCTAATTGTCAGCTTCTTGCTTGTCTATTTTTTGGGCATACAACAGCTTGAAAGACGCCCACAAATTTAGCCACACATCTCTCACTTCTTTCTCATCACTAACAGTCATCATCGAGTACAAACCTTGAAGAAAGCAATCATAACTCCTAACTAGTAGGCCAAAGGCTACGGTTTAAGTATTTAGGGAATGCTATGTGACTTTTTTTTGTGCCTTTTTTTTGTGCTTTCTCTCTTCTTTTGTTCATTTAACAATTTAATTTTACGATCGGAACCGTTCAATATTAAGATTATCATTTATAGATCAACTCTGTAAAAAATTATTCAAATTAGAAATCGTTTAGTCATCTAACTGTTATTAAATAAATGAATAGTTTTAATAATAGTTAAATTCACCATCAATTATTTGATAAAATCATTAATTATTATTCAAAAATTAAAAGTGTAATTTTCTAATATAGGGTAAATTACATAAAAATTAATAAAATAATTTTCAATTCCATAATGGTCAATGCATTATTAAAATAATGAGAATTGATTAAAATATAATAAATAAAAAAATAACAGTAACAACTAGACTTAAAATATAAGTGTAGTTACGTTTTTTGCCATTTTATTTACATATTAGTGCATCATCCGTATTTCATAATTATAAAAATTATAAAAAGATCAATATTAACTATAAGCTGACACGTGGAATGCAATACTATAAGCTTCCAAAAAACTAACTAATACTGATATTAGCAATGTGTTATTGTTTTTGTTCATTTCTCTTTATTTTTTACCTATAACAACGTATTCTTCTTTTTTCTTTCCTTTTTTCATTTTTCAAATTTTTTTTCTTACATCTTGTTCTTTTCATACTCCTATTTAAGATACATATTAACAATACATCAATTTTTATTCCTTTTATCATTTTTTAACTGCAACAATGTATAAGGTTTTTTTTTTTTTTTCCTCTCTCTTTTTTTTTCTTGCATCTTATTTCCGTTCATCCTCGATCTTGTAGACACATGTAGTATACATATTAAACATTGTTTTTTAATTAAAAATTGTTGCAGAGTTTATAAAACATATTAGTAACAGTGTTTAATATGTCGATTTTAAATCGAAAACTGTTGCATAGTTTCAGAAACTTAGACACTATCAGGTATTGTGTATAATAGACATTGTTGGTTAGTGTCTAATATTCCAATTTTAAATCAAAAAATGTCGTACAGTTTTAGAAACATATTAGACACTCTCAGATAGTGTGTATATTAGACTGTGTGACATTTACTGATTTGAAATCAATAATTGTGTGACAAATACTGTCACACAAATACTGAAAATCAATATATGTAAAAATCTAAATAGATACTATAAAAACCTAAACAGATATTGTCATACATATACTAAAAAAACCACACTTTTTTTTCAAATCAGTAACTGCATCACAATGTCCAAAACTATAAATAAATAAAGAAAAAAATTAAAAAAAGACCACATATTTTTTTCAAATTAGTAGCTGCATCATAGTGTTTAAAACTAAAACTTAAATATGGTGCGTCTTAAT
The DNA here is from genome assembly GCA_003254885.1 of Purshia tridentata. Taxonomy (NCBI): domain Eukaryota; kingdom Viridiplantae; phylum Streptophyta; class Magnoliopsida; order Rosales; family Rosaceae; genus Purshia; species Purshia tridentata. The sequence continues at coordinate 80,646 of QANT01002245.1, read as the reverse complement.
GTAAAAAATGATAATGTGACATTAACTTGTCACATATATCTTATATTTGAATTAATATAAATATATATTTTATAAATAAATCATCTTCATTTCTCTCATCTGGACAATGATAATCATGAATTCATGATTGATGTATATAACATGTGACACGTATTAAGTAAGCTGAATATTTTTCACCATGGTCACAAGGTAAAATTCAATTTTGATTAATTAATAAATAAAAAAGGGAAGGCAAGTTTGTTATTTTCAAAAAAGTAAATTAGATATTGGAGCGGGCCATTGATTAAAATGTAATTTCTCAAAATATACTATTGATTATTATAGAATATGAAATTATGCATTGACTTATTTGTAATTTGTAAATATTTTATTGATTTATTTGTAATTTTCTAATATATATATATATATGTATATCATACAATAATTATATTGTAGAATTTTCTCCCATTAAATTGTCCAAGACACATCCAGAGACTACAAACACTTGTTGATGACCTTGGTTGGAGCAAGACTCTTAACTCATTCTATATACCCATAAGCACATGCTTCCATTCCATTTCAGTAAAGACCTTGGGTTGATTTTAGCTGTAAATGACTATCCTTGCATGTCATCTACGTACTTGTGGCCCCTATTGATCGACCACTTGTCAATAATTATTTCAAAATTGTTTTCTTTTTCATTATGAAACGAAATTTAATTTCTTATTATAAGTAGCTACTAGTTTGATCATTGGTTATCACCGATGCCAAGTGCTAGCTTGTTCTGGAAACCAATGCATTACTTCACTTATGTTTTACTAATAGGATAAGGAAATGGAAGGAACGGGAATAATTCCCATTTATGTGTTTATCAACAACGCATGAGAGTTATTTTCATTTTCATTCATTTGTTTATTAAATTTGGGAAAAAAATGAAATGCATGCAAAATTCACCAAAATCAGGAGTGGGAATCCTGATTTTGGGTGATTGGGACTCTTTGGGAGGGTCCTTATTGAGGGAGGGAGAATTAATTAATTTTTCATGTCTAAAATGCCCTACATTTTTTTATGAAAAACTAAAAATACTTTTTATTTTAGATAAATAAATTATACTAATATTAAAATACCTTTTATTTTAAAATATTACATTTTTCTCTCCTTTATATAAATCAGTTATACTAATATCATACTAAAATTAAATCCTATCTCAATATCACATTGATATTTCCAAAACATTAAAAGTCGTAATAGTAAAGTATAACTTTTATTTGTAATAAACAAGTTTATGAAAATCAACTTTATTTTTGTTTTCATTCCTAACAGTCAATAAACACGTTAATAAAAATATTCATTATGATTCCTTATCATTCTAATTTCTATTCATTTTGATTCCAATTTAATAAACATGCCTTTAAACTATATATACAATTACAAGGTGGCAGTTGCCTATATATACTGTTTCTAAGAAGAATGTTATCCACCTTCTCTAAATCTACCTTCTCCACTGATCTTCTCCTTTATTATTCTCATTCCATAATGTATTTTCATGATGCTAACCGTTCATATTTTAAATTTAACTATGAAGATCATCTTTATAAAAACTTGACCAAATAGAAAATCATTTGGTTACGTAACTGTGATAAAATAAACAGACGGTTTTGATAACAATTTGATTCACCGTTAATTAATTTATGATGATTACAAGATCAAACGATTTCCGTTTTAGTTGATTTTTTATAAAGATGATCTACAAATAATTATATAAAATATGAACAGTTCGGATCTTGAAAGTACATTGTATAATGAGAATAATAAGGGAGAATGTTAATGGAGAAGGTAGATGGAAGATGGATAGCATTCCTCTTGTTTATAAATTAGCTTAGGCATAAATTTGTAATCGGATCTGATTGTAATAAAGGCGGTAACAAAAGTTTTTGCCCAGGTTACGAGACAAACCAATTATATGGTATCTAGAAACTCAATGAAGTTTAAACTAGAACTACCAAAGGTTGGCCCGACTCATTTAAATTAAGCCCATCGTGCTTTCGTGCGGTGCTCGACCCGGCACATCATTGAGAGTTTCCGCTACTACATTCCTAATAATTTTTTGGGGAATGAAGTTGACTCCATTCTGTACATGATGAGTTGTTCCCTATGCTTTTAACCACTTGGGTTGTACTAAAAGAACCATGCGTATCAAAGAAGCAAGGTATGACATTTGTTGTTTGGGCTGTAAGTTTACATTCCATTCATAATTTGCTTAACTAATTCTATGAGCTATACTTATGATTTACAAACTGGGAATCCTGTTGTTGTAACAATTTTAGAGTTGTTTTACTTTTTGTTTTACTCAAGGACAAGCAAAGTCTAAGTTTGGGGGTTTTTGTTAGGAATATTTCATAACATCATTACATACACTGACCTTTTCATTTAACTTATTTATACTCGATACTTCTGTAGGTTTTGTTAGTTTTTCTAATTTTCAGGGTTTGAAAGCAACAATGAGGAAATAGAGCTAAATGCACTTAAAGTTGAAAAGAAACGGACTAGAGATGGAGATCGAAATGATAATTGGGTCTAGCAAGCAGCTAGGGCCCTAGTACAAAGACTTATTGACCCTCTAGGGGCCTCACAAGGCCAGTGGGCCAACACCATAGCTGGCCCACCACTAAAGGAGGCGCACAACCACAATGGGTTGCACATCCTCACTCAAGCCCACAAGGAGCCACGCATGCACAAGGTTAAGAGAGGCCGCACCTCCCTTTCGGCCCAGACACCGCCACTCTACAAGGAAGCCCAAGGGGAGTGTCTTATCGTGCACTCTACTCCCCTTGCCGCGAAAGTAACTGCCGGCTAGGGTGGCGTACAAGGCAAGGAAAGCCTTGTTGCCTTCCCTAGCCATACCTTTCACCTTGCTTTCATTATGAATTCTTCTCCTACAAATAGAGCCTCTTACCCCTTCATTTCAATCATCTAGTGACCAATTCACAATTAGTTTTTAGAGCTTTTTAGAGAAAGAGAGAGAAAGACAAAGAGAAGAAGGAGCAAGAAAGAGATGTCACCCAAGCCACCAAGCGTAGTTGACGCCTCCCTCTTTGGTTTTTCTTCATTCTTTCTTCTTGTTCTTATTAATTGTTTATTTTGTAAAACATGATTATTTTTAATCTTGTTTTTCTTTTGGTTATGAATATGTTCTTGTTTATAATATGAGTTAGTTAGAAACCCCAATGTATGTTAGGATCAAGATGAAGTCATGATCCCAAGTTTTACAAAACCAATATTCAAATGATTGATGATGCCTATGTCAAATTCTAAATCTCTATTAAAGTCCATGTTAGTTGTTTGCCTCTTAGGATTCATCACCCTAAGTTGTTTGCATCTAGCTAATGTTAGGACTAGTGTGAAATAGACAAAGACACTATTTCACAAGTGACAAATGGGCATTGGTTCATGAGATTAAGATTTACTAGTTATAGGGGCCTGATCGCCTATTGCGAGTATGTTTACCGTTTTATTAAACTTAATGACCTATACATGGGGAACAGCCCTGTAGTAGCTCACCATGGCCCTTGGGGAACATGTATAGTTAACTGCTTAATGAAAATAGCTAAAGCCTTAAGTATGCATTAGGAGACAAAATCTGCTTAAAAACAGTTGTCGCTAGTTAATATACAAATCTAATGGTAGGTAAACTTTGACATAATTGGATAAAACTAAGGTTTATGAATGATTCTAGACACTATCAAGTCAATGGGGATAAACTACTTTTTATGCACTTGAGTTAGTTTCACTCTCTACCCTATCTTTTATTGCTTTCAAAAAAACACTGATCAAATGAGTTTATGCCACGTCATCCATTCTTTCTGAGATGGAACTAGTACTTAAATACGCTATTGTTACACCAACTGATTCATATACTTGGAAGCTACAATTTGATATTCATTTCCAAATTTCAAGTAGTTGTACAAAATAGGAAACGTGAGCCCAACACCTTCCAGGCTCCCTTTGTCGGCATGCACCTTCCCTCTCCTCACCTTTTTTTTTTTTTTTGGACATGACTTGATATAAGACACCAGTGCTGCTCATCATATGGTCAAGCTCCGAAGCTAAAGTACATGTGGATGCAGATAGGTTCTTAGTGATTGAGCTTGTAGATATGATGCAGGAGTTGGGTATGAAAATTGTAGGAGGATTTATTGTGCCATTCATGGGCAGAAGATTGAGGTTGCGGGCAATTTGTATCCGTTGGACACTGACAAAAACATATTGGAGATGATTTCATGTATACATCCTAGGAGTAGTGAACTTATAGTTTAAGTGGACATGTAGTTGATGAACGAGAGAGAGAGAGAGAGAGATATGAATTATCTATTTTTATTATCATAAAAGCAGTCAATATCTGCCATGTACATCATATATACATCTAAAACTGTATTAGATCAATTAGTTGTGCCTCCAAAGTCAAAATCAGTTTATGTTTCAAAAATTAAGTTTTATCGATCCTTACATAATTAGTTACACCAAGTTAAAGCAATAAGAAGTGATCTTACTCTCAAGGAGATGGAGATCCCATTCCCATATCTCCTACGATTCCTCAAATGTTGGGCCAAGGCAGGGGCACAAAATGTATGAAGAGCATTGCAAGATAATCCTTATGCCTCCCCATTACTATACCATATATGTGAACCTAGTAAACTCTTCATGTTGGGTTGGGGTATGTAATTTCTTAATTAACCCTTCAGTTGTGGCATCTGATTTGAGAAACTCCATCTTCAATGTATAGAGAAGGGTTGCTCTTAACTGTTGCATTGCACAAAGCTTTCGGTTAGCTGTCAGTCCCTATTGCTATTAATCTTCGTGGCTTATGGATTATGAATATAAAGCCTCCCTAGGCTTCGCTATCGCTCCTGTATGATAAGTCAATTAACTTAAGAACCCTGTAAGAAAAGCTAGTCAATTAGGATTACTTAGGTTTATTTCATATGTTTGGAAGTAGGGTTTCCAAAGTCAGCTGAGGATGAATTAACATTGTTAGAATAAATTTGTATTAAACAATGAGGTCCAGTTTGGGATGGTAATAATAGCACCTGTGCACAAACCTTGAACTTAACAAAGTCTCACCGAGACATGGGTTTTGCAACAACAAAAGTGAGAGGCGAAGACTGTTGAAGTAAATCCATACTTGTTGATTTCTCACAAATTCACAATATCCCAAGTACAACTACATGAATGTAGTAATATATGCATTAAAAAAAAAAAAAAAGGAATGATTTTCATGTAATGACAACTGACAAGTCTCTTTTTAACAAGGCAATAAGGTACATGTATATTCAAGCCCTAGGCAGTAGGCATATCTGATCTGGCTTGCTTAACAAAAAATATTGGTGCAAATATGTGACATCTCTTTCATTCTTTCCTTGGTTCCTATGAGAGGGTGGGGCTGGTGTTAGATCTTACCCTCGAAATGTGACAGAAGTTACATCCGTTCATATTCACTTCTTACTCACTCCAGCAAAATGGTATAGAAAAAGGCTGTGCCTTCTGCAGGAACAGAGGGCATATTCTGATGATCCCTGGTGTGGTAATTTTTTATACAATTTTTACAGCTGGTGACGAAACTGAAATCCTCGTATCCATCCACAAACAATTATCCACATGGCTCTTCAGATGCTAGATATGCAAGAGATATAAAGTTCAGACAACAGTACGAGCTATTCTCTGAGCTTCTTCCAAGTCCTTCAAGAACCTGCATTTCCCAGCCAAATAATGATTGGATCAGAAAACATCTTATATTAGACAATTTGGAATACCCTCAAACAATAACATATGATTAAAAACCTCTACGGTATATTTGTATCAAAATCTCTTTGTTTTAAGAAACAACTGTCTGCCCACCATCACTACTTCCCATTCTCTAGGGTTAGTTAGGTGAGTGAAATGCTTCTATTATCATCTTCAAGATTCCTAGGAACTAAATTGTAGATGCATTTTAATCCACACAGAATTAATAATGCAACCCCAAGTACCACCAGTCAAGATTTAGAAAGGCTTAAAGTAATCATGCCAAACTAATAGTTCCTTAAACTTGCATCCAACACAAGAACAAAGTAACGGGCACCAAGCCAGAGTATTTAAAACTAGTTCAGAGGTCCAAGCATTAACTGCAGCTAGCACAGCAATGTTAACTTCATTTTCACTAATGATGAAAGTATTTATGTGAAATTCACAATGATGACCTGAAGCATACCTCTTAGAATTGAGAACCACAGAACCACCGAGTATAAAACGAATTCCAGAATTCATGGCATTCTGTAAAGCTACAGAACGAGACTCCTCATATGTTGTCCCGCCGACAATAAAAATGACCACTTCTTGAGGCCTGCTTAGAGATAGTTTGCGTCATTCACAACATTAGCAAAATTATTGCATTTTTTTTTTATCCTTACACTATCAGATTATAACTTTAACAAGATGATGTAGAGGTTATTATAAATATCATAGATCAATGGTTGTCTGTTAGTCCTTTGGGATGTAAACCAGACAAAATGATGTGGGCTAGACAGTAGAAACAAGGTGGGGCAACTTGAGAGGAGAGGCCAAAGGGAGACTGAGCAGATGTTAATTAGTAACAACCAGGGGTTATATCTGAGTCATTTGAGATGACCAGCAAGAAACCTGGACATTACCATAGGGTGTCTACAATTATGAAAATCATAAAGCGCAAAGCAATCATGAAACCATAGGGATTAAATTTACAGTCCGCTGAGAGGGCCAGGCCTGCCTTCATCAGGTTGAGGTTGCCTGGCCTCCTCGATAACCTCCTAACTTGTCCATAAAGCAATGATTTATAAGAATCCTGATTAGTAAACTAAATATTGAATTTAGTTTGAAAAATAAGCTGTCAATAAGCACCAGGAATGTATAGAGCAGCACCCAAGAAATGGGCTCCAGCCACCATGCATAGCACAGAGTGTCAAAAGTGCAGCAGCTTCATTTACAATGATCCCAAGGTTAAGACTCTTGAAGACATGAAATTCCAAGCGTAGTAAATTTCTCTCTAATCCCAAAACAGCCATACTATTTGAAATTGGGGAATATACTGATGTAGCCTTGCATAAATTGAACCCCATCTACATCCTACCTAGTTTAAACAAGGGCTAAAAGTTTGACATTCTCATCATATTTCTGATTAGATGACATAATTTGAGATGGCTTTAAGCTTGTATTAAACTGTTGTCCTCTCATACATTATATATTCTTAGATGATAAAATCGGGAGTTTTTACTTATTTAGAAAAAAAATCAGAACAGGGTGGGTTGAGAATATCCTGGAAGACAACTTGTGCTATATGTCAATACTTGAGGCTGGGCGAGCTGGGAGACCGCCTATGGCCCAGCCTAGTCCAGGGCCTCCTACTGCATATATTTTGGGCCTTCTACCCTTTTACAAAATTGAGTCAGACTTCAGAAAAAAAAAATGTCTTAAAGCATATGGGACTCGGGAGGAGTGGATGACAGCAGGACTAAAGTACAGCTATTATCAACCAGATTTTGCTTCTCTCTTCTTCTTTTGCGCAACTTTTTCCTCTGTATGTCTTTTTTTTTTTTTTTATCTTCTTTCTTCTCAAAAGTACAACAAAACATCCCTTTTAATTTGTCAAGGGATCACAAATTATTAATGTGAAAGTTAATTATAGACTTATATTCTTTTTCTTTTTCATATGGATTTCAGACTTCTTTTGGTTTCTTCAACTCATTTTAGTTATTATATGGACAAAGGGCCTCAACCTTTAATCTTGACTAGGGCCTCCTAAATCCTCAGACTGGCCCTGACTTCAGGTACTGCCTGCTTAAAATGAAACAACACAACATTCCCCAAATTGCAGCTACATTATAACTTATACGTGACTCCCCAGCAATTATTTTAATGAGAAAAACAGCAACAAACCTGCCCTGCTGAAAGTGATTTCCAACAAAAGGGTAGTCCACATCTCTCAGCCGTCCCTTGGTGATACTTTCCATAGTTTGGAAGAGAAGAGGCTGGTGTTGTGTGTAGACATTCTCAACCCCCTACAGCATTAGTTAAAATTCTCTATAAGCTTATAAAGCACACCCTATACTAGAAAGTAGAAAGTATAATTTCACCAAACAAACCTTTAGCCCACGAGCCATGTTACGTGCAATATTTAAGAAATCTCGATTTCCAAAAAGATCCCCAGTTCGCTTATCAACACCCGCTTGCTTTAAGAGAAACTGGACAAGCTGTAATGGCATAATAGCCAATTTATTAAAACCAGTGGATAAGTCTAGTAACCAAATACACGACAGCTTTGAAACTGCTTTGATTGAGCCTCCCAAAGAAGGGTCAATCTCCAACAAAATTGGATGAGAACAACTGAAATTGACATGGGACAAAATAGATGTCTCCATCGTTAATTATCTGAACAAAAGTAGCATAAGAAGAAACCTCAAGTGACAAGGTTTAGGAATGGATGATGCCACTTAAATACTGATATGTCCTTCTCCCCCCCTCCAAAAAAAAAATTAATAATGAAGGAAAAGAAAAAACACAAGAGGGTTAAAGGATCTAAGCAGGGGTTCCAATATTGGTTACATACCCCAGGCTTGTACTTGGCAGACTTGGAAGACAGCTTGTTAAATAGCTGCATCAGTTGCACAGGGCTCTCCTTCTCATAGCGTAAAGCATACAACATGACAAGTCGTAGGCGGTCAATATCAGATACACTTTCATTGTTTAATAGATTTGTTACTGCCTGCAAAAGTACATAGGAAAAAGAGGTGGTTGTTTTCAGATTCAAGTTTCTGTGGAGGTTAAACTCAGTTGCTATCTCAAAGTCAATAACTAAAAAATTATATCGCACAGACTAAAAAGCTCAAGACCAAATTCTAATATAACTCATAACAAGAAGAGTAAAGATGGCAAATGAACACAGACACACTCATCGCAGGTCTTGTGAGATCCTGTGTGGCCGTCTAATCATTACCAGAAAGCTTACATGTGTTTCATTAGAAAGGTATGCCATTTTTCCTGTCCAAATGTCATCAGATGTGATCTCAGGATAGGCCCTCTTCATTTAAAAATGATCTCAAGGGAGAGAAATCGAATCAAATGCGTGAAATTCTGTCTTAGTTTTTTTACTTGCTAAACATTGACCTTTAAAAACTTGAAATTCTTTCTAAAATTCAAAAGCTTTTAATTTTATCACTCTCTAGAAGGTTAATTTCAAAACTGTTGACCGTCCCCAATTAGCAGACAGTAATAAAGTAAACAACCATATAAAAAAATTATAGACATGATCTCTGCTCCTTATATGTCTGGACCCTCTGCCCACTCTGCAGGTATGCATAATAAAAAGAAAAAAAAATTTGAAAATTAATATTAAAAAGCAATTGGAAAAGAACAATTTCCTCCTAGGTTTTTAGGATAAGTGTAAAAAGTAGTGGTAGACTTGTAGTGGGATAACAAAGAGTAATAAGGTGGGAAATAAGAAATACAATGTGGGAGGAGTGGTTTCAATTTCTTTTTACTTATTCTTTTATAATACCTCAAAAGCTGCCCCTTGGCCACCATTGCAAGCCAACTCCTGTTCTGTTTGTGAAACTAACATAAGCTTTCGCTCTTCAACTAGCTTGCTCATTTCTGTTACCAGTGCCACATGCTTTGAAACATTTCCGTGCATCTTTCTGTACTCAGGGTAATTGTCAACAAATTTGGCCATGTCCTCTGCAACAAGTGAAGCATTTAAATATTTAATTACATATGATTTACTTTAACCATTGTTCCCTGTGACAATAGTTGGCAAGCACAATAAGTCATGAATCGGTAATTTTCATATTTGCATCCTACGAACCTATTGTCTGAATGTTCTGGTTACTTTTTGAAATTTGCTGAAATTCATCAACCAATTGCTTGATGTTCATCCCAATATCACCAAAGTTCTCGTACATGTTCTTTTTGAAAAAAGCATCTTGTTCTGATGACAGCACAAGCTCCTATAAGCATCAATATCACAAATGTCATTGTTTAGCAACAAAAATTACAAACACAAAGATGTGCATTATAGAAGAAAACTACAGCTCAACCTGTTGATCCTTTGAAAATTTGCCAATGCTTCTTAAGTCAACTTTGTTGTCTTCAATACCAATCAATTCGTGAACCATTGCCTGTAATATAGTGTAACCAAAGAGCACCATTTAAATTTCTAGTGGTTTATCCAATTTTAATTTAGAAAATAAATAGCAATATAAGTCATTTTTCATATATATTGTAACATCATATCCACAACCACAATTACCTGATAGGTCCACTGATTCAGCAATGGCGTTACAGGATCATCCCTCCTATCAATTACCAGCAACAATGGAGAAATTTCTGTACGTCTGAAATCAAAAAGTCCACTTTCCTGCTGGTACATCAGCTTCTGTTACATTCCAAAAATATAATATCAGTTTCCCTTTGTTAACTTTAATAGCGAGAATCCGCAGAATCCCCTTTACATTATGACATTTACAGAAAATTAGGCAGGGGGAGGGGGAAACACAGGAGGAAAATGCAAACCCTGTAAAAGGTTCACACTCAAAACAGTAGTATTAATGCACAAATAACACCCATGTGCAAAAATGTTTGAAATATATGACTATACTTACCGCCGTTTCATGTGCAATCCTTTTTGCAATATCAGATGTTCTTTGATAACGAATAACAGGTCTTCGTTTTAATGCCAAAAACACAGCTGCAATACCATCAACAACTCGGTCACAGAAGCGCTGCAAATTTGAATGATCTACAACAGCTGGGAGCATATACATGTGATTTGATGGTGAATTCAAAGTGAAATGGAAAGGATCAACTGCAACAAAGTCTGCATAGAACTCCTGCAAGATCAAGACAATAATTATATCTAATATGAAGAGAAAAAACATGGAAACCAAGATATGAGATGTCATGACAATTATGTTATTATTATATTGTATGTACAATTGTACCTATTATTAAAGTGGCATAACAAGTTAACAACTATGTTACACAAAATGATTTGTTCTTAAGAAAAAAACTTTTACTGAAAACCTTGATTGGCTTAATGTGTCTAGTCATGTATCAGACCAATGATTCAACAGAAAATTAAAAACATTTCCAAGTTCCAACTACGCAGAGGACAGAGCGACTATGTCTGAACCAAAACAATAAATTTTGCAATTTGTTTACAGAAGTGAAAGAAAGCCATGCATCCTCATGATATTATAATATTACCCAAGATTAACTTTGTTCCTATTTTCCTGCTACTGACTTACTACATATGATAGATTTCTTAAATTGCAGTTACCCCAAATAAAACTCGAAGTCTGAATTCAAGCAATTTAAAGTACTATATACATAAATTTTCAGATACCGAAGAATGAAAGAGAAAATATCTTAGTGAATGGTACCTGAAGTTGCTGTACAACTTCATGCTCATCTGAATCGGCTAGAATATGAATCTGGGTATCCTTCAATATGTTGGAGAAAACTGTGAATTCCAGTATGGCATAAGAAATGAGCTCCAGAAAATAGTAAACTCATCTGGGTATCCTCCCTAATAGCCAAATAACATGAAGAAAATACTTACACAGGTGATACTCTCCGAATCTCGGAGTAGCCAAGTGCCGGCGCAAATGCTGAATGTTCTCTGAAGTGGGCGCAACGAAGTAAACGGCTTTGAGATGAGACATGGCTTCTCTGGACTTGGAAATGGAGTCCACCAATTCCACCAAAAACACTTCCTTCTTCAACAGCTCGGATTGCGAATACGCTACGCTCACTATACTCACCTACACCTCATATCAAATTCACAAACAAAACAACTACCACCATTATTTATTAAATCTAAAGCAACCATTTTTCATTCATTCAATTTTTTTCTCTATGAATTTTAGTTCAAAGAAATGCGTTACCGTGTGGGAATCGAGAATGAGAACCTTCATGCCGGAGATGTCCTGCAACATCCGGCTTACGTAATCCCGTACCGCCGAGACCAGCACCATATTTCTGATCGACGGCTACGATCTGATTCCGATGCCGTAATGATTTATTTATGGAATTTTCAGACAAACGGTCTGTCAAATTGTGTATAAGAGAGATGCAGATCTACGACGACGGAGTTGATGATACAGAGAAGAGGAGAAAAGAAAGTCCGCAAGACCTTTCTTCTCAGACCTCAACTGGGCATTGGCCCGACCAAGCCCGGCCGTAAATAACCCGTTTCATTAACAAGCCCACTAAGACCGGGTCCAGCTTGTTGAGTTCAAGCCTGCTAAGCTCATACCTATGTGACTATGTCTAATTACACCAAACATGAAACATGATTGGCCATAATCCTGTGCTATACTGTCCCTAGGACACAATATTGTCCTGTGCTACACTATGATGTCCTCCAACCAAGAGGATAGTTTTGTCCATTTTATACCCTAAATGAGTTCAGGACGTGAAGTTAAACAGAGGGAAGAACTCTATTGGATTGCAAGTTGAATAGTTTGTGAAATATAGTTAAGTGTTAATCGCAGTTAGTGAAACCTAGAAAATTAATTATGGGGTAAAGTAATATATGTTGGACCCAAAATCTTCACAGAAGAATATTTTGGTCTACAAGTGAGGTGGACTTGGGAATTGAATTCTAGATCGTTCAGTGGTTTTGATTCTTGAACAATAGAGTGATACATGTAAAAGATACTTCGTCGCTCAACTCAAGTTTATCTTAATTATTGTATGTTCAAGATGAATTGATTCCAAATGACCATGCTTCTATATTTGTAAACACAATTGCTTGAGAATAAAGCTTTCGGTGTGGTGCGAAAGTAATTCCATCTCACCCGTCTCCATTCTCGAATCTCATGTGAGGTTACTTAGGGCCCGTTTGGCACTACTTTTTAGGAGCGCTTTTATTTAGTAGCGTTTTTACTAGAAGCAGTTCTACAAAGAAGTATATACAAATTTTTTTAAAAATTTTAAGTGGTTCATGCAAAAGCATTAGAAATGCTTTTTTATAAAAGCATTTGTCAAGTACTTCTCAAAAAATTGCTTTTATAACTCAGAAACACTTATATATATTTTTGCCAAATGCTATCAAAAGCGTTTTTACTAATTTAAAATCATTTTTGGTAATTTTAAAAGCACTACCAAACGAGCTTTTACCTCCTGCACCCACGTTTGTATTTCATTCAATTCTGTGGTCAAACTACTTGGGCTCATACCAATACGAAGGACTTGACCACAAACCCAAACTTCATTATACTAATTGAGTTTCCACTAACTAGTTCAACTCGATTGAGTTCGTTTGATTAATTGGGCCACAAACTTGAGCTGTGAAATATTTTCCCACATAATGCCCTCTTTTTATTTTATTAAATTCCTAAATTCAATGAAATAAAAACATCTCTAGTTCCCTTCCTTATCTAGGTTTCTTAGTTAATTATCTATTAACTTTAAGGAAATCAAATCAAAAGAAGTAGTTCTTTTAATAGTGTCTGGCTTTCAAAAAAAAAAAGGCTTTGCATAGTATATACTTTTTTGGGGTTTTTTCATATTTGGTACCTAAATTTTGGTTGGTACCTAAACTTTTATTTGTCCTAAGTAAGTATTCAAATTTCTATTTTGTATCTAACCTACCTATTACAATTTTCTGTTAGTTTATTAACAGAAGCTGAGGGCAAAGATGTCCATTCAAATCAAATTAAAAAAATTAAGCTATAAAATTAAAAGAAAAAAACTTCCAAACTCCTCACAGCCCATTGCAGACCGATCACCCACCCCCTCCCGATTCCGACGATGGCAGCTCCTCCCTGTCTCCCGACGGCCACGCCACCTCCTTCATTCTCGGATCTCTCTCTCTCTCTCTCTCTCAAACTAAAGCACAATGATTCAGCCATGCAACAGAGAAAACCCACATCAGAAATTTGTAGCTTTTATATCATCCAAATAAAAAAACACAAAAATCATGAATATTTAAATTCACAGAGAAGGAGATTGTATGAAGGAAACATATCACATACCAAGGCAGCTGCATCTTGAGCTCAACAGACAAATTAAACAATACCCAGAAAAGTTGGAACCCATTTTAGCAAGATTAGCAAACCAAAAATTGTAAACTGTAAAAGGGCTGTGGGGAGATTGAGAGTTTTTTCTATTTGATTTGAATGGACATCTTTGCCCTTAGCTTCTATTAATAAGCTAATAGAAAATTGCAATAAATACCGATACAAAATAGAAGTTTGAATACTTAATTTGCCCTTAGCTGCAATGTCTTAATTATTTTATTAGTGCTCAACGTCCATTCTTTTCACCTCACATGTCATATTTCTATCATGCATATAGTTTTTTATGAACTTTACATGGTTCATTGATGCATTATCATGTTAAGTATTTGACGCGTGTTAATCACCTAATATAGTGATAATGTTCACTAATAGTGTACAAAATATTTCTCATAAAGACTAAAAAGTGTTATTTTGCTCACAATTAAGAACCTTATGAAGCACAAATTAATGTAAATGAAAATCCTCAGTAATCTCATCAGGGATCAGACGACTCAGACACCAAGGCTTAGCTACGTAAGGTCAAATTTCACTGCAACATAACACCAATTATCAATGAGGCAGCAGAGGGGCGTGATGATGCACTGGTGAGGAAGGTGTCTGCATGCTTACTTCGTATGATGGTGACTACTCCAACAAGACAATGCACTTTTTTAAAATTTGGATGTGCTTTAAGAGCAGAGATCTCATACCAGGTATCTGTTTTGGTCAGGCCTTTAACAAAAGTCATTGAAGGAAGAGAGGAGATAGAGAGAAATGATAAATGAGAAGGGATGTGCCTTGAATGGTTTTGATTAAAGGCCTGGTACTCGTTTTGGTACCAGGCCTGGTATTAAATCTGCTCTCGTGCTTTCATCTCATGTGTCAGTCAATGCTTTGATGTAAATCCACTCACAAAACTCCAAGATTAAAGACATTTTGTCTTTTGACATGTAACTATGTAAGTAAGTAGGAGATCAATCGAGTTCTAGTTCACTAGGATCGAGTCTATGTTTTCGATGATGAATTGGCTTCTCGCTAGCTATAAAGGCTAGCCATACATTGTAGTGCTTCATGCAATTGGATATGGAAAATCCAGTAAATGAAAGATTCATAGGATACGTAACACACCCATGTTGTCTTGGTTGGAAATTTGGAATCATATTCTAGTTTAAATAGAATTCCTTGTTATATCAAAAAGCATATATTAAAATGTAGCCTTTTGTGCGTGATTATTATTTACTATATAGATGACTAGTCCTACTCCTATCTTGTTAAAGTCAAGATAGGAACAGAGGCTGACTCACCAAAATTAAAAGAGCTGTTCTCCATTCAAACCGCATGTCAGAACTTGCACCAAAATAGGAAAAAATGTACTACACGCCATTAGGAGCACATACAGAGGGCAGGTTGCAAAGAATAGTGAATTAAAAAACCCAAGGTCTCAAACACAAACATATCAGAAACACTAGCCTTCCTTCACTCAAAGTCGATCTCAAACACAAACAAAGGAGAAAGCTCACTGCTGAAGCCATCAACCTTACCCTGACTCTCAGTAAGCTTCCTTCTCCCATATATGGTCGCTCTTTGTTTTTCATATGCTTTTACATTTTTTTTTTTTAATATAGCAGCTGATATTGAAATGACTCAAGAAGAAACTCCCATTTGTTATATTGTATATACCAAAATCAAGTATATGCTTGTCATGGCTATATATTGATATGTGGGTTTGGTAGTGAGTTGATGATTTTTGAAAAGGAACAGGAAAGAGAAAATATTGAAGTAAAAGAAGAAAATGGAACATACAGTGAGTTTTTTGGTAAAAATGCAGCAACTAATTGCACATCTTGTAAAGGCAGAGGAGCTAGATCTAGTTTTTGTGTCATTGTGTATGCGCCCTCATTGATTTCTTTGTTTTTTATTTTTGTTTGTGTGCTCGTGTTTATGATTATATATGCATCTAACTTCTGCAGTGTTCTTGTGTGTTGCTTGATGTTCTCTTGATTTCACAGCTGAGTCTGTCTTTGTTTTTGTGCCATTGTGTGTACATCCTTTTGGACATACTCAAACATTTTTATTTTTTTTTGTAACTGCATGGTTGTTGGCATGCACATTATATTTTTCGTCAAGTGGTGTGAGAAACTCGTTCTAAATCGAGTCCTAAAGTAAGTGAGAGAAAGTATATGCATCTAACTTCTGCAGTGTTCTTGTGTGTTGTTTAATGTTCTTTTGATTTCACAGCTGAGTCTGTCTTTGTTTTTGTGCCATTCTGTGTACATCCTTTTGGACATACTCAAACATTTTTTTTTTTTTGGAACTGCATGGTTGTTGTCATGCACATTATATTTTTCGTCAAGTAGTGTGAGAAACTCATTCTAAATCGAGTCCTAAAGTAAGTGAGAGAAAGTGACTGGATTTAATTTCATCTCTCTCTTAATTTTCCTTAAAAAAAAATTGGAAAAAAATGAAATTCTATGGTTTTATTTGATCATTAAGTTTGTAGTGTTGTTCTTATAGCTTTCCAATTTGTTGATGTTTGCTTAAATGTAATTTTTCCCTAGTATAAAACTTATTTTTTTTGTAATGTTTAAATTTACATATGGGAGAAGTAACTTTTAAACCACGAAATATATTTAATTGGGTTCAAATGGACAAAGTTAGTAGGAAGATAAAAAATAGATAATGAGGGTACTTGCACACGATGGACGGTTGTAAAGACCATTGAAATTGCATTGCGGAATAATTTTAAACTCAAAGTTAAACCAAAAGTGTCTCTAAGAGATTTAACCATTTGGGTCGGTGAGAAAGTATTCCTACAATAAAGACACTGAAGTGTTGAAAGGCGACAATTGTTGGCCAGATAAGTGCTACAAGTTCATCAAAAAGTGTAGAATACTTTTTGAAGAATTATGGGAGGTTGAAATGATTTGTTTTAGCAAAACAACAAGTTTGGAGATATGATGATGTGGAATTGATGGACTTTACCTATAAGATTAGAATGCCGAAAAGAGAAGGATTAAAGGTGATGATTGATGGATTTAATTATTGGACAACAAGCAAAGAAGTCATGTACAATATCATTAAAAAAACTCCAGCACTGCACTAGTAGTGGCTATAGATTCTACATTCCCTTTGTACAAGGGAGAGAAAATTTATTATCTGCATTTGGAGGAATTGAAAGACAATTTGGGAAATGAGTTAAATGCACCGTTGGTCCACTTATTTTAACGTTTTTCCTTAGTTGGTCCATGATTTATTTTTTGTATCATTTTTATCCACTTTCTTTTTAACGTTTACCTACTTGGTCCATTTCGTCAATTTTTAACAATTTTCCGTCAAATTGGAGGGCATGACAGACTTTTCATTCATTTTTCATATTTTCTTCTTCTTCCTTTTCCTTCTTTCAGATAATTCTTCTGCAACACACCCCTCAACCACTTTTCCCCCCCCAACCCGTGCCATAAAGTAAATGGACCAACGGTGCATTTAACTCTTTGGGAAATTGGAGCTAGTTAGTCACAGTAGTTGGTTTTGGAACCGGGTGTCTTTTAGTCAACTAATATGATTGACTGAATAAAATTGTCATTCAATTCCTCCAATTCGGATAATAAATTTTTTTGCCTTTCGTACGATAAGAATATAGAATCCATAGCCATTACTGAAGCAAGTTTTGGAGTTTTTTTTAATGGCATTGCACATGACCTCTTCACTTGTGGTCCAATAATTAAATCCATCAATCTTCACCTTTAATCCTTCTCTCTTTGGCATTCTATTCTTATAAGTAAAATCCATAAATTCTGCATCATCGTATCTCCAAACTTGTTATTTTGCTGAAGCAAAATCATCTCCAAACTCCCGAAATTCTATAAAAAGTATTCTATACTCTTCATGAACTTGCAGCACTTATCTGGCCAACAATTTCCACCCTTCAACACTCTAGTGTCTTTATTGTATGAATACTTCTCACCGACCCAAATGCGTAAATCTCTAGCAGACACTTTCGGTCTAACTCTGAGATTAAAATAATTCCGCAATGCAGCTTCAATGGTTTCCGCAACTGTGCATGGTGTGCAAGTACCTTCGTTTTTTTGATCTCTTATCTCCATACTAACTTTGTTCATCTGAATCCAGTTAAATATATCTCATGATTTAAAATTTACTTCTCCCATCTATAAATTTAAACATAACAAAAATAAAGTAAGTCTTATACATAGGAATAATTACATGGAAGGAAACATTAATAAATTGGAAAGCTGGACAGAACAACACTATAGTGTTAACAATCAAATAAAATCATGGTGTTTCATTCTTTCTCAATTTTCTTTTCTTTCTTTGCTTTTTAGGGAAAATTAATGGAGAGACTAAATTAAAGCCAATCACTTTTACTCAAATACTCTAGAACTTGATTTGGAGCGAATTTCTCACACTGCTTGAAGAAAAATATATTGTACATGCCAACAACCATGCATTGACCAAGAAAGTATGTCCAAAAGTATGTACACACAAAAACAAAGAGATATATCAAAGATTTTACATGGCCTGTTCGGAAAGTACGTTGTTCCCATTTTGCCTGGAGAATATTACAGGCAAAGCAGAATAAATAAGATTGTTATTTTCATACCTTGAAATGTGCAATGGAGAGGCATGTTAGTGTCTCTTGAACCATCCAGCATTTTGAGAGGGAAAAAGAGAGAGAGGGTGTTCTGGTGCCCATTCATTCATTCTAAGGTTTCTGCTTTTAGCTAATTTGGTGTTTTTCTCCGTTCTATTTAACTTTGTTTGGCTAGTGATCTTGAGTTTAAGCCAGAGGGAATGTTAGAGGTGAAGCTTGTGCAGGCAAAGGAGTTAACAAATAAATACATGATAGATCAGATCCCTTTGCTGAATTGTACATACGGCCTTTACGTGACAGAATTAAGAGAAGCAAAACTATTGTAAATATTCTGCTCTTCTTATATATCCATCCATTTTATTTACTTATTTATTTTTGTTCAAATTGTTTTTGAAAAGTTCTCTCTTTTTCTGTTCAAAACAATGAGTTGAACCCACTCTGCTGGAATGAGCACTTAAAATTTATTGTTGAAGATGCCTCCACTCAACATTTGGTGGTTAAAACTTAAAACTAAAGATGATGAGGGACTTCAGGCATCTGAGCTCATTGGATGTGCTCATGTACGATTAAGCGAACTTCAGCCTGGTAAAGTGAAGGATGTGTGGTTGAAGCTGGTTAAAATTACGTTTGGAAATCCAAAGAGAAAATACAAATCATTGGCAGGTCAGAAGACTAATTTTCATCCTTTTGACCAATACATAATAGTAATTGATGAGCTTTATTTATTGTACTATGATCTCCTTCTTTTGAATTCTCTACTTGGAGTTGAGTGCCTTTCTTCTATTGTTATTATCAATGTTTCCTTTTAAGACTGGGGTGAATGGAACAGATGCTGCTGCTGATAATGAAAAGGAAGCCACACAGAAGAGAAAGGAGGTTATAATCAGAGGTGTACTTTCTATTACTATAATATCCGTTGAAGACTTGCCACCTGCTGATCTGATGGGGAAGGCTGACCCTCATGTGGTTTTGAATGCCCAAAGACTGTAAATACCTTATTTTTCTATGAATGGCTGTAGTTTTTATTTCTCATAAGGTGTGTGTGCTGAAGCCTTGTTTCAGTTTTTTTCTCCTTTAGTTCCATTGTATATTTTTAATTAATAGAGGTCCTCTGGCCTCTGGTGTGTTCATTTGTGCTCCTTTAGTTATTTCTACTTCCACAAGTTAGGAAGGTACTATTTTTTCTTAGTTCTTTATTTTTCAGTTGCCATATTACAGCACTGGAGGACCACTACACAAGCATATATGCATGTGCATTCTGTTATGCATATATGCGTTCAACTTCCAAGTGTCTCGTGGTGGCATTGGCCCTATTACTTTGGAATGTGTTCTAAAATGGGTCTTTTCTGTATTGTGCAGAGTGAGTCTCCCCTCTTATAGTCTTATGTTGTTTTTTGTGATTTATATCTTACTACTAGTTCTAAGGACTTACTTTGAACCAGCACATCTCTCTCTCTCTCTCTCTCTCTCTCTCTCTCTCTCTCTCTCTCTTGCCGTTAGCAGCTTCTGTGCATGGGTCCTGCCTCATTTTTGGTTCCAATGTAGGTCATTTTTCAAATTCCAATTCAAGTTTTTGACCCACTTGTTGCCAAGTCAGTTCCATAATTTTCATTTTGAACCCCATTGCAAACCTTTTTTTTTTCTTCTAAAAATCAATGAAATTGAATTAAATTGTCATTTGACACCCCATTGTACATAAGACAGACACATTTCAATTCCTTCCATTTTCAACACCAACAAAGCATGGACTCCTCATTTCGAAATCAATGAAATGTAATATATTACATAACTCATTCATACATGGATAAGAATGCTTCCCAGCAACAAAAGCTGTTACCTTGTTTCTCACTTCTATCCAACTACAACCAGGCATTTTCTTAACCCCCTGATCAACCATCATCTTCCTAACCATTTCTGCTTCCTCCCATTGTCCACTTGCACAATACAAATTTGACAGTAGCACATAGCTTGTCTCTTTATGTGGTTCTATTATTTTCAGAGTTTCACCCAAATATCTTCCAAATCCTATGTCCCCCTGTAATGAGCAGGCTCCAAGCAGAGCTTCACATGATCTGGTCTTAGCTCTACCTACTTCTGAATACTTATCAACCAGCTCCTTGGCTTCTGCTAAGTGACCACCTCTGCCAAGCATATCCACCATGCATGCCACATGATCCATTCCAGGAGAAAGCCCATAAACTGACCCCATTGTTTCAAAAAGCACACGACTCTCCCCTATAAGCCCTGAATGGCTGCAAGTCATCAACAAGCCAATAAAGGTCACATTATCTGGTTTTACTCCATTTTCCACCATTTCTTCAAAAAGCTGTAGAGCTTGGATAGCTTTCCCATGCAATCCAAATGCAAACAACATAGCATTCCAAGTTATCAGATCCTTGTGAAATATATATCTGAAGGCATGGATTGACCCTTCCAAGTCCCCACATTTAGCATACATGTTAACTAAACCATTCCCGATAAAGACATAAGAATGGAATCCATACCGAATTATGCAACTATGGATCATTTTACCATGTCCTAGTAATGCCAAGCTTGAACATGCATGAAGGACAGCTCCAAATGTGAAATCATCTGGTTGGAGACCACTTCTCAACATATCAACAAAGAAGCTAGCAGCTCCGTTTCCATGTCCATTTCTTGCATACCCTGAGATCATAGATGTCCATGAGACAACATCCCTTTCAGGGGCTCGCTGAAATAAAAGAAGTGCTTCATTGGTATTCCCCAATTTCATGTAGGTATCCATCATGGCATTCCAGGACACTTGTGTTAGAGTTCCAATGGACTCAAAAATCTTTACTGCATTGCCAAGGCAACCTAAGTCGGCATAAAAACTTAAAATCGAGTTCTTTACCTCCACGGAAGAGCCCCAACCACTTTTAATGATAAAAGCATGCACCATGGCACCACACCAAAATTCTAAAGCCTTAGCGCAGGCATTCATGATTGCACTAAAAGTCCACTGATCCGGCTGACATGAAGTTTCTTTCATTTCTTTCAACAAACCCAAACATAACTCCACTTCGTCACATCGTGCATAACCCAAAATCATAACATTCCAAGCTATCTCCACCCTTCTTGGCATCACATCAAACACCTCACGCGCAATGCCAAACTTACCAGAGTTTGTTAGTGCAAATAAAAATGAACACCAAGTTACTTCATTCCTAAGTTTCATCTCTTCAAACACTCTGCTAGCACAAGAGGGATTCAAACACTTCCCATACATATCAATAAGCGCATTGTTAACCGGCAAGTAAGATTGGTAACCCAAAACTGTTACTAAAGCATGAACTTTGGTTCCAATAGAAAGCTCGCATGTGCCAGCACACGCGCTTAAAGTTGTGGTGAATGTGAAGTGATCGGGCCTAGTGTCAGAGATTCTCATGCGATGGAAAAGAGAAAGCGCTTCTTGGTGAAAACCCAGTTGGGTGTAGCTAGTAAGCATTGCGTTCCAGGCAATTGAGTCTCTGTGAGGCATTTCGTCGAACAACTTGCGAGCACATGCTATCTGACCAACCCTTGCAAGGG
The DNA here is from genome assembly GCA_003254885.1 of Purshia tridentata. NCBI lineage: Eukaryota > Viridiplantae > Streptophyta > Magnoliopsida > Rosales > Rosaceae > Purshia > Purshia tridentata. The sequence goes on along the minus strand of QANT01002245.1, from coordinate 58,437 downwards.
CTGCTATCTTTGACGTAGTTTGGCACAAGGTTTGAATGCATGTCATCAGGAATTCTAACAGGCCATTACCCTGCAGTCTACACGTACAAGCCGTTTTGTGTATGAAGAATGCTACAGATAGTAAAAAAGAGAAAAGGACCGAACCTTGAAACTTGCAATGGCTGCTATCTTTGACGTAATTTGGCACAGAGTTTAAGTACATGCCATTCTATTTTAGAAATTCTAAAACAAGGGCACTAACCAGCAAAAGCCGTTTGGCGTAGGAACTAGGAAGATACACACACCATACACAAAGCCAAAAAAAGAAAAAAATGTGAGATGGATAAGATAATTGTTGATGTTGTACCTGCAATGGTTTAAAAAAATATTTTAAAAAAAAAGTTGAAAGTTTGACCAAGTTAAAAAAAAATGGTTAATTACAACTTACACCACTTGAACCATTTTTTTTCTAAACTTTTTCAATTTTGTACTAAAGGTCTTAATTTTAACACAATTTGACAAAATGATGTAGAAGATGGCAGAGAAATTCATGCAATAGCTTGATCGTCGTAAATTCAAGAAATTTGGGAAATGATTTCTACTAGTTAGAGGGTCTGGCTCTGCATGTGCCACATTTGCATATCTTCTTGGATCATCCAAGGTCGTTTTGGCCCTCAAATCTGCATTTAAAGTTTTCCGACAATTTCTTTATTTGTCTTTATTTTATTTGGACTTGTTTTAACTCGTGGGCTTTAATTATATGATTGTTTGCGCCCTAGGGTTTGGTAAACGTACTTAAGCAATTTCTAAGTTGCTAAAGAGTTTAGTTTTTGGAGTTTAATCATATAATATTGAGGTTTCCTCTCAATTATCCTAGTGGATTCCATATTCCTTGTTTTTTAAGGTTTATGTTTGTAAACCTTGGTCTCTCGCACTACATCACAAAACTGGTTATCTAACCATTATATACAACATTAAACGCTAACATGTTACATGCGGGCCCACATTTTGGACAATCTTTAAGGCTAGGCTTATTATTTGTTTTATCATCCAAAGTTACATACTTGTCTCACTTAACCCCCTGTAACTTTTTTTATCTCACTTTTCTGCCCATAACTCGTTTTCATGTCTCACTTAACCCTTTTACGTCTACTCCGTCAGTTTGTATGTTAAAATTAGTGATATGGCATTGGTAATGTTGTCTTTTTACTTTAATTTTAATAAAATTTTAAATTTAAAACAAAATTCTACCCCCCTCCCCTTCTCTCCCCCTCCATCTCTCACTTGAGCAACCAGCCACTAGAAACCACCATTTACTTCATCATTGGCGAGAGGGAGGGAGGAGAGGCAAAGAGAAATAAAGGAGAGAGAAAGAGCGGAGAGAGAGAGAGAGAGAGAGAAAAGATGCAATAGGTGAAATTTTCAGTAATTATTTATCAACTATTATAAAATGCTTTACATTTTCATCGGTGTCCATTTTGTTATGCTTTAATTCAATAATGGTATTTCACTCTTACACTATAACTTTGTGATAATTTTTTATAATTCATTAACTAACGTCCATGAATTTTGAACTCATGACCTACTCTGATAAAATGAGAGACTGTGTATTACCCACTAGTTCAAATGGTCATTGGCCACTTTGTGAATAGATTGATAGACAATACTTCATTTCGAATCCATTTGGAGAGCAATTTTCAGATGGCCAAATTTCACTTTTGGTCCATGTAATTTGGACCAAGTTCTACTTTAGTCCTTGTAATTTAATTGTTATGATTTTGGTACTGTAGTTTACAAACTGTAGTATTCAAAAACACGTTAACATTTTCTTTCATTAAGTCGTCAAATTCGTTGTATTTTTTGTTCTATTCTTTATAAACCATTGCGATTTTGGTATTATAAATTTGGTATTGATAGCGATTCAATGACAAATTTAATAAATTAATTGACGAAATGCTAACTTTAATTTCATTCAATTGCAACGGTTTGTAAACAACAATACCAAACTAAGAAAAATTGAAACACTAGGAACCAAAAGTGAAATTTAGGCTTCAAAGATTGTAAATCTAGGTACTATTATAGATTTTACTTGACTAGATTATTAGTAACATATTTTTTCGAAAAAATGCATGCACATGAATCTCCCTTTAGATCCAAATATTTCAAAGTAAAACATAGACTACTAGTAACTTCTACTCTTTTTAAATACATTATATACAATGATTTCGAAGTTTTTATAGTTTTTGTTTCTAATAATTAATTTAGTACCAAGGGCGAATTTATCAAGGGGCAAATGGGGTCAATTGACCCCATGAACCCAAAAATCTCCCCTTAGATGGAAAGTCTTAACCCCATGGTACATGACACTTCTTGAAGTTGCAAGGGAAAGAAATGGTGGAATGTGAAAATGTTTGAAAGAGGCAAGGAGAAGAAGAGAAGGGATCACGTGTCTAGGAGGTGAGATTTTTTTTTTTTTTTTTTTTTTTTTTTTTTCCNTTCAACTTAGAGACTTGCCAAAATGAGGTCTTTTTGGCAGTTTTATTTAAAAAATAAAATAAATGAAAGACTTAGCATTTAGACAACACATATTTCAACAACCTTTCTGCCAGAACCAAACCCAATCCGAATTCGCTAGTCTCACCTAAATGCCATTCGACTCTCACCCAAACCCAATTCGACTTCTCACGCAGATGGTGAAGCTCACTGATGTAGGGGCATCATGTGATCTAGATGGTGTGAGTGAGATTGGTGTGGGTGAGCCAGCAACCAAGGTTTACAGAAGGTCTGGAAGGAAGTCTGTGGCGCCAGGGTATTTGAAAAGTTATGATTGCAATTAATGATGTTTGGGGGTTATGGGTTTTAATATTCTGCTGTTATGTTTTGGGGTCTTGATGTTATTAGTTTTTAATTATTTTGGCTGGATTTTTAGTTGTGGACCTTTGGGTTTTGTGGGGGTTATTTATCTTGGCTGGTGTTGTTTTGTTTGGGCACTTTTGGAATTTTAATAAAAAAACTGGAGAGTTGATTCAGCTGCTACTGCAGCCAAATTACTGGTGCAGCTTTGTGATTTCTGGTGTTGGAGTGTTTACCTTGCAGGACTTGTGTTGAGAACCTCAACCTTCATCAAGTGGTATCAGAGCAACGGTTGCTGTGTGGTGGAGTCGACGAGATCTCCATGGCTCACAACAGGCGTGGTCGGGGAGGTTTTCAGATCGGAGGTCGTGGCAACGGTAACAACGACATGGAGGAAATCAGAAGAATGATGCAGCAGTTATCGGACCGACTGGCTCGCATTGAAGCTCGAGACCAAGAAGCTGGGAGTTTCAACGGGGAGCAGGAGGACAACCCCTTTCATGATCACGTTCCATTTGAGGAGCCGGGTGATGGAGGGCGTCGGGGTCGGCCATTCAATAATGATGGAGGACGAAATTTTGATATGAAGGTTGATATTCCAAACTTTGAAGGAAGAATCCAACCGGATGAATTTATTGATTGGCTAAACTCAGTGGAGAGGGTTTTTGATTACAAAGACATACCAGATGAGAAAAAGGTGAAAATTGTGGCTATTAAGCTGAAGAAACATGCATCAGCCTGGTGGGAGCAGCTTCGCGTTCGCCGGGAAAGATTGGGAAAACCTAGAATTAGAACTTGGGAGAAGATGAAGAAGGAATTGAAAAAAAAATTTTTACCAGAAAATTATCGCCAAAGTAATTTCCTGAAGCTCCACAACTTACGCCAGGGTCTCCGTTCTGTTGATGAATACACAGAAGAATTTGATCTTTTAACAATGAGATGCGGAGTTACTGAAGAGGAAGAGCAAACGGTGGCTCGTTACCTTGGGGGTTTGCGCCGTGAAATACACGAAGTGGTGGTGTTACAGCCATACTGGAATTATAGCGATGTCTATAAACTGGCCATACAAGTGGAAAAGCAGTTGAAGGGACGATACAGGCGCATTGGAACTGAGCAAGCCGAGGGAAGCAAAGCAGCTGCTGCCAGGGGTGTTTCCTTCACAGATACTGGAAAAGTGGGGGTGTCCCCAAAGCCTTTAGTTCAAGAGGGGAGTTTGAGCCTAAAAGAAGGGGGAAGAAAGAGTGTGAAGTGCTTCAAATGTTCCGGCTTGGGACATATTGCATCAGAGTGCCCCAATCGAAAAGTGGTGGGCTTGACGGATGGTGTAGGTGAGTCCAATGAAGTAATTGGCGACCCTGTTTTTGATTCGTACCAAGAGGAGCAACAGGATGAGATAACTTGGAGCGATCATGGAGACTCTCTTGTGATCCGAAGGGTAATTTCCCAAAGCCTTTAGTTCAGGATGGGAGTTTGAGCCTAAAAGAAGGGGGAAGAAAGAGTGTGAAGTGCTTCAAGTGTTCTGGCTTGGGACATATTGCATCAGAGTGCCCTAATCGAAAGTGGTGGGCTTGACAAATGGTGTGGGTGAGTCTAGCGAAATAATTGGTGACCCTGTTTTTGATTCGTACCAAGACAAGTAGCAGGATGAGATAACTTGGAGTGATCATGGAGACTCCCTTGTGATCTAAAGGGTAATGAACGCGTCCAGATTGGACGATGACCCGAATTGGCTAAGATATAATATCTTTCATACTAAGTGTACGGCTAGCGGTAAAGTGTGCCATGTTATCATTGATGGGGGAAGCTGTGAGAATGTAGTGGCACAAGAGATGGTGGACAAGCTTAACCTGAAGACTGAGAGAAAGCCGGTGACTTCTTACAAATTATCTTGGTTTGAAAAGGGGAATGATATGGTGGTTAATCAACGTTGTTTGGTGAATTTTGCCATCGGCAGCAACTACCAGGATTCTCAATGGTGTGATGTCGTGCCAATGGATGCTTGTCACTTGTTATTGGGGCAGCCTTGGAAATTTGACAAGAGGGCAGTTCATGATGGTCACCGGAATACATACACCTTTCTTAAAAATGGTAAAAAAATTATTTTAGGACCATCCAAGTCTGAGGGCAGTCCAAAAAAAAAAGAAAAAAGAAAATGGCATATTTTTATCCATGCAAAAGTTCCTCACTGAATTTGGTGAGGGGGACAGCATATATTTGTTAGTGGTGACGGAGGAGAATCTAGAACAATTAAGCTTTCCTGAAAATTTATGCCCATTATTGGAGGAGTTTGGTGATATAGTTCTTGATGAATTACTAGAAAGGCTGCCTCCTCTAAGGGATATCCAGCATTGTGTAGGTCTTATTCCTAGATCCAACTTGCCCAATCGACCACACTATCGTATGAGCCCACAAGAGAACGAGGAACTCAATAGGCAGTTGTCAGAACTCTTGAAAACAAGAATTATTCAAGAGAGCATAAGCCCGTGTGCAGTACCTGTGTTGCTCACACCTAAGAAGGATGGAACGTGGCGAATGTGCATTGACAGTAGAGCTATAAATAAGATAACAGTGAGGTACAGGTTTCCATCCCACGTTTAGACGATATGTTAGATCATTTGGCTAGGACGAAATTGTTTTCATCGATTGAATTGCAAAGTGGGTATCACCAAATTCGAATACGCCCTGTAGATGAGTGGAAGACTGCCTTTAAAACTCGGGATGGTTTATAATTTGACATACACATTTTTTAGACAACCACCAAATTAATTAAGTGGTCCTATAATGATCATATCACAAGTGTTATATTAATATTAATTTTTTCAAACTCCATCACCAAGTGATCAGCGTGCCATCAATATGCTTAAATACAATGGTTAATTGGTTCTCAAATTGATTAGTTTGATGCATGCACAGTAAAGTCTTATTGTTTGAACTTTGATTAATTGGTTCTTATATTAATACTTTATTTAATTATTTTTGGTACCCCTTTTTACTGCTCATGCACTGCCCCCAAATTTTTTTTTTCTTTCTCTTTCTTCTTCCCATTCCCATCTTTCTCCTGAAGCTAATTAAACCTCTTCCTTCACTCTCTCTCCCTGTCACATCCTGCCCAGCTACAAATCTCCATCGCTGGCCACCATTCAGCAATCCAAGACCATCGGTGGACTCCCTAAGCCGGCGCTAACACAACCCAGCTGTCACCCAGCCCGGCTGGCTTCCCAATGCTAGAAATCAGGGCCTCCCTCCGCCGGCTGTTTTGGCTAATTCCGACCACCTCCGAGCTTCAATCACTCTTTTTTTTTTGTGGGTTTTCCTTCCCTCACCATGGACTTTCTTTCCCCTAAGATTTGAAGTGTCAATTTTGTGTAATTTTGTTTTTGATTTTTAGGGTTTATACTAAATTTCAGAATTTCGTTGAAATTTTCCGAAATTTCGACAAATTCATCGAAATTTTGAAGAAAATCATATGGTAATGGCATTTCGTTTTGAAACCCCCAAAAAACGATAATGTCAACGAAATTTCACCGAAATTATCGAAATTACATTCCTTTTATATAACAACATTTCATAGCACTTTACAATAGTAGTTAACACAATTATCTAAAATTCAAACTTAAATCCCTCCAAATCCAATCTCCTTTTGAGGTACATATTAATGGTTTCATCACCTCTAACTCAGGTAGAAAAATGTGGAAAAATTAAAGACCAAAATCATGGAGGGCTTGGTGATAAAAAAAATAAAATAAATATCAAAGAAGAAGATGGGAGGAAGAAGAAGAAAATAAAAGAAGTAGAAGATCAAAGAAACCACATACACAAAAGGGGAAAATAACTCGTTACTTACTTGTAATTAGTATATAAAGATGAATGGAAACTTGAAAAAACACAGTCAAAATGCCGTGTAGAACTTTTGAAATGGTTAACCTAAAAAACATGTGACTCTCGAGAGGCAATGTGGACATCTGGAGTTTATGTTGTATTGTACTTGTACTACAGAATCAAGTATATATTAACATCTCTCTCTCTTACTAAAAGCATACTAGTAGTTTCAAGTTGCTTGAATCATGATTCCTGCACTGTTATATATATAAATATATATATATATACACACAGAGGAGCTCTGGTTGTAGGATACTACAAATAAGGTTATTTGTAGTCCTACATGGTAGCCGTTGGATGAGCTTTAATGAAAATGGAAGGCTGAGATTGTTTCAGCCTTAAAACCCACATATCACTTCTAAACTCGAAAGCTGACCCATCAAACATATAGAAGGCCTTTACCATTCCAGGAGAAGAACGACATCGGAGAAGGAGGCGGTCGCAGCTGTAATCCAGACCCATCCAAGTCGCGCGAAGCAACCGGTGACCAAGCACTAGCACCACGCGACGGCGCCTGGCGGTCGCACCTGCAACCCATTAGATCGACCATGTTCTTCGTTTCGCCCTTGTTCTTCGTTTCGCCCCTGTTCTTCGTTTCCAGGTTGCGCAAAGCAGCAACCGGCAACCCAGCACCAGCACCACGCGACGGCGCCTGGGGGTCGCACCTGCAACCCAGACCCACCCATCAGATCAACCCTGTTCTTCGTTTCTCCCCTGTTCTTCGTTTCCAGGTCGCACGAAGCAACCGGCGACCCAGCACCAGCACCATGCGACGGCGCTTGGGGGTCGCACCTGCAACCCAGACGCACCCATAAAATCGCCCCTGCCCCTGTTCTTCGTTTCCAGGTCGCGCAAGCAATCTGCGACCCAGCACCAGCACCATGTGATGGCGCTTGGGGGTCGCACCTGCAACCCAGACCCACCCATCAAATCGCCCTTGCCCCTGTTCTTCGTTTCCAGGTCGCGTGAAGCAATCTGCGACGCAGCACCACGCGACGACGCCATTGCAGGTATGGGTCTGAGTTATTTGGTTTAGAAATTTGATTTTAAGCAACCCAGACCCACGCATCAGATCGCCCCTGCCCCTATTCTTCGTTTCCAGGTCGCTCAAGCAATCTGCGACCCAACACCAGCACCATGTGACGGCGCCTGGGGGTTGCACTTGCAACCCAGACCCACCCATCAGATCGCCCCTGCCCCTGTTCTTCGTTTCCAGGTCGCGCGAAGCAATCTGCGACGCAACACTAGCACCACGCGACGACGCCATTGCAGGTACGGGTCTGAGTTATTTGGTTTAGAATTTGATTTTAATTTAGCCATGGATGTTGATTTAGCCATGCAATGGTTCTGGAGCCATGAATTTTGTATATATTCATGGTAGATTTTTTATTTGGTATTGATTTGCAGGTAGAATTTACTCATACTAGAAACTTAGAATTGATAATTTTTTTCATTGAATTACTGGAGCCATGAATCTCAATTTATTTGACAGGAAAGATCCTGGAGTTCCATGTTTTTTTTTTTTTCATTTTAAACCAAAGTGATGGAGTTTGAATTATTGGAGTTCCATGTTTTCAATTATTTCATTTTAAACCAAGGATACAGACTACCCTTGTACGATAGTTGGGTCTGGGGTAGGACCAAAACCATTTACATCTTGCTATATAACTAAATATAATCTTGCGGGGCCTTTCTTTTTGGATGTAGGGAACCATGTTAACATTTCAGTACCAATCTATTTTTCCCTTTGATGTGTGTTTAGAATGGTAATAATTTGTTTTCTCCTCTTTGATGTGTATAGATAGGCAAAGGTCAGTTATTTGCTGCAATGTCTACTTCATCCACAAGTGGACCACACAGATGTGGGAGGTGTAATGGAGACATGAAGTTCTTTGTGGCAAGAACTGCAAAAAATCCGAATAGGCCTTTTTGGAAGTGTCAGAAGTGTGGGCAACTCGACTGGTTAGATGAAATTGAAGATTATGAAGCATGTGATGGCATTGTTATTCCTACGGACCAGACCAAGGTTCTGAAAGCAATCAAAGGGGAATTGCAAGTAGTGAATATGCTATTGCAAGTGATTTGTGTACTTGTATTTCTACTTGTAATGGTAGTTATTTTTAAGAACTAATGTCCTCCAACTTGGATTTAAGTATTGAACTTACATTCTGTACTTGGCCTTTTGCTTAAGGTTTTTATATTAACATGCATGAGAAGTTAGAAGTACCCATCAACTCTAGATTCATAGAAGCATGCAGATGCAGTAGTCACCAAAATGATTTTAAAATAGGGCAAATTAACACATGTAACCCAACAAGCTTAACCCAATTTGTATGTTGCTCTATATACCAACCTTTATTTTGCTCTAACTATCCGATGTCATTATTTCCCTTCGTTTTAAAGCATATATCACAATTCATATGACTACACTACCTGTCACCACCTCTTTTCATCAGTTCCTTTCTTCCTCTAATCCATGAATATTATCAAATATATATAAAACCTCACATTCATCCCACACAGACCCATAAGGGGAATAAATTCAATTAAATTGTCATCTGATTGAATTTAGTCCATGAAAATCCCATGATTAGAAATTAGACTCAAATCAATATTAGATTTCAGCTACATAAATAGATGCAAAATAAAATTGCCAAAAAAAAATTGTCTCCATGCCACTTTCTTTCCAAGAAACATATTGGTGAACATCTTTCGATTTTAGGCAGTGTTAGAGGCTGATCTCCACCAATTGTTGATATTGGTTCAGTAAGAACCAGGGATCCTGTGCTTGAACAACGACCATATGCAAGATATCCTGCATAATATCAATTCAGTTGACCAATTAATCATCTGTGAACACATTTCTAAGTTAGACAAGTTTAACATGGAATTTAAAAACTAAAGATAATATGCTTACTACTCATCACCCACCCCCAATTAATTAATTAATTCGATAAATTCACTCTCAGTTCACATTTAGTCCATATACAAAAGTTTTCTCCTCTCACCTGCAATATTTTATCACCACTCCATATTTTCCAAACCTTTTATCACTATTTTTTATTTGTCCTTCTTCTCCCCTGCACATGTGAACTGCTCCATTACTTATTACTTTAATGTCCTAACTAAATTTATTAATGGCCAATATCAATTCAATTGACCAATTCATCAATTGTGAACACATCTCTAAGTAATAAGAACCAATTCATCACTGCACAATATACAGTTAAACAATAATAAATATATCTTGAATTGCATGAAAGAAGTTGGGCGATGTGGGAAACCTGAGAAGCTGTTAGTGCTATTCAACGTCTCTAAGTTGAGTGGAAGGGATTATCATCGGAGCTATCATCAATTGAGGCATCACCAAGGGAGTCATTACCATCTTGGAGAGTGGAAGACCAACAATAAGAAATAAATCCACTCATTGGCAGGACAATCAAACATGTACAGAAAATTATTGAAAAATACATAATCTTACATTTTTAATAGCTGCGGACAGTTTCTTTTGTCATGGGACACACCAGTTTTCCCACATCCATTACAACGCCTACGCTTTCCTGTAAACGCCTCTTTTGCTTTTTTAAGTCTTTTTCCCCTTCCTTTAAACTTAACTGCATCTGACTCATTATAACTAGCGACACTAGTATTACTAATTCTACTAGCACCTCCCACACATGACGCACCACTATCAATTTTTAAAATGTCATCAATCCGATGAATAACAGAATCCATGGCCCCACAAAAAATTTGTTTGGCCTCATCATTTAGGAGAGCCTTATCAATCACGCAAGAATATTGGTGGAATAATTCACTACGGTTTTCAAGCAAGGATTTGGGGATATTTATCTCCACACCATCATTGTCCGCCACAACATCAGATTTAGCATATTTAGTCCACCTCTTTAAAATGTACTGATTTGGCAACATATGGAGCTGACGTACCTTGTGCAAAAATGACAAAATATGTGTACATGGCATTCCTGCACTCTCAAACATTTGACAGCTACATGATGCCACGTCCATAGATTTTTCATACACAATCTCCCGGACTCTTCCCACTTGATCATCTAGTTCACTTTTGTAAATGCAATGCGTGGCACTCTCTCTTACAAGATGTGTGGTATAGTTGTAACTCTCCCACAACTCTTCTTGAAACTTATAAAAATAAGTTCGAGTGTAGATGTCAGCCATTTGCTTTTCCATTTTAATAGGGAGCTTCAATCTGGGCTTCTCATTGGTATCAGCATGATCAGCTATTACCTCCTTCTGACGCTGTTTTAAAAGTCCCCTATTGAATTGAATCATGAAGTCCGACAAAGAATTATTCTTGTTCACATATCCCTTGAAAAATGAGTGCCCACTTTCTGCACGTTGACTACTAGTCATGTCAGCTCCGAAAACATGGTCTACAAAGGCTGGCACCCATTTATCCCTAATGTCATATAGTGATTTCAGCCACTTGTTCTCTGCTAACCCACTTCTTTCAAGGATAGCCCTCCAACTCGAGTCAAATTCATCTTTAGTCTCTGAGCCATAAATACACCGTTTGATCTCTTGATAGTATTTTGTCATTTTCACTGCATCAAGTTTATCGGAAACTTGTTCATAATATGCCAACTACAATATCTGTGAAGTGTATTAGGGAGACTTTCTGCAATTGCTTTTGTCATAGCTGGATCTTGATCAGTGGTGATCATTTTAGGAGCACCCCCGCGCATAACTTTCAGAAATTCTCGAAATAACCAATTGAATGATTCTGAAGTCTCGTTACTCAATAATGCCCCAGATAATATGATTGTCTGACCATGATTGTTTACCCCCACAATTGGTGCGAAAATCATCCCATACCGATTTGTATTGTAGGTAGTGTCAAAGATAACCACATCACCGAAAATACCATATGATCTCCTAGAAATTGCATCTGACCAAAAACAGTGAGTTATCTTGTTGTCATTATCTGCTTGGATGTTGTACATGAACCCAGAGTTTCTCTCTTGCTCCAACATAAAATGGTCGTGTAACATATTGCCATCATGCCCCTTTAACTCAGCACGCTTATCTCTTTGGTGGTTGTACATATCTTTAAGTGTACAACCAATGTTCTCAAGAACCCCTGTTTGTACTCCAAAAATGTCAAATTGTTGGAATAAAATGGTCGTGTAACATATTGCCATCATGCCCTTTTAACTCAGCACGCTTATCTCTTTGGTGGTTGTACATATCTTTAAGTGTACAACCAATGTTCTCAAGACCCCCTGTTTGTACTCCAAAAATGTCAAATTGTTGGGTTGGGGGTATGTTCACCATACTTAGTTGTTCACTTAATGATTTTTGAGCATTTGTAATCCGACGTCGAGACTTCATTAAGTGGTGTCTACATGGGCTTATCAACATGTGGCTGTGAGCCTCATCAAATATAGTGACTATAAATTCTCCTACTTTCGATTTCACAATGGTCATTCTAGCTTTACAACCCGCCCTTCCTACTCCACAACGCCTTTTTTCAGTACCTTCCAACTCTTGTTGGTATTTATTGCATACAAACTCCCTCCTAATGAGTTCACCATCCTTGTTCTTCTTATGATGGTGCAATCGAATGTCAAACCCAATAGTCTGTGCATACTTTCTGTAAAAGTGCTCAGCTTCGTCCAAGGTTTCAAATTGTTGACCGTGGAACGGCTTCAACTCATTGTTTTCTTCAAGATTAGCAGAAGCCATAGTAGAATTTACTTTTGACTCATCCACTTACACGGGAGCTACCATATCCTCAACTTCCATAACAGAATCCATGGTTCCCTGCATCCAATGAAAAGAAAGGCCCCGAAAGATTATATTTAGTTATATAGCAAGATGTAAATGGTTTTGGACCTACCCCAGACCCAACTATCCTACAAGGGTAGTCTGTATCCTCCCCAGTTTAAGTTTTGGAATTAGACTTATGCAAATAATCGTTATAGCTAAATAAGTGTTTGCAATTTGTGATGGTCATTCTAGAATAAACTAGTGTAATAATTCTACCTGGAAATAAATTGAAAACATGGAACTCCAATAATTCAAACTCCATCACTTTGGTTTAAAATGAAAAAAAAACATGGAACTCCAGGATCTTTCCTGTCAAATAAATTGAGATTCATGGCTCCAGTAATTCAATGAAAAAAATTATCAATTCTAAGTTTCTAGTATGAGTAAATTCTACCTGCAAATCAATACCAAATAAAGAATCTACCATGAATATATACAAAATTCATGGCTCCAGACCCATTGCATGGCTAAATCAACATCCATGGCTAAATTAAAATCAAATTTCTAAACCAAATAACTCAGACCCGTACCTGCAATGGCGTCGTCGCGTGGTGCTGGTGCTGCGTCGCAGATTGCTTCGCGCGACCTGGAAACGAAGAACAGGGGCAAGGGCGATCTGATGGGTGGGTCTGGGTTGCAGGTGCGACCCCCAAGCGCCGTCACGTGGTGCTGGTGCCGGGTCGCAGATTGCTTGCGCGACCTGGAAACGAAAAACAGGGGCAGGGGCGATTTCATGGGTGGGTCTGGGTTGCAGGTGCGACCCCCAAGTGCCGTCGCGTGGTGCTGGTGCTGGGTCGCCGGTTGCTTCGTGCGACCTGGAAACGAAGAACAGGGTCGATCTGATGGGTGGGTCTGGGTTGCAGGTGCGACCCCCAGGCGCCATCGCGTGGTGCTGGGTCGTTGGTTGCTTTGCGCGGTGCTGGTGCTGGGTCGCCGGTTGCTGCTTTGCGCAACCTGGAAACGAAGAACAGGGGCGAAACGAAGAACAGGGTTGATCTGATGGGTTGCAGGTGCGACCCCCAGGCGCCGTCGCGTGGTGCTGGTGCTTGGTTGCCCGTTGCTTCGCGCGACTTGGATGGGTCTGGATTACAGGTGCGACCGCCTCCTTCTCCGATGTCGTTCTTCTCCTGGAATGCTAAGGGCCTTCTGTATGTTTGATGGGTCAGCTTTCGGGTTTAGAGGTGATATGTGGGTTTTAAGGCTGAAACAATCTCAGCCTTCCATTTTCATTAAAGCTCATCCAACGGCTACCATGTAGGACTACAAATAACCTTATTTGTAGTATCCTACAACAGAGCTCCTCTCTGTGTGTATATATATATATAACAGTGCAGGAATCATGATTCAAGCTCCTTATTTGTAGTATCCTACAACCAGAGCTCCTCTATATATATATATATATACAATAAGGCTCCATTGTGGGATTCTCATAAACTTCTAGTTTGTGGGATCCCCCTTGTGGGGCCCACACGAGTTGCTTTGTATCGATCCGAACCGTTCATTTTTTTCATCTTCATTAATAGATCATCGTTGTAAAAAATTAGCCAAATCGGAAACCGTTTGCCTATTTAACTTTGACCAAACAACTGGACGAACCAAATATTTTTTATGAAACCATCTACTTGTTTAGTCAAAGTTAAAGAGGCAAATGATTTCCGATTTGGCTAATTTTTTGCAAGGATGATCTATCAATGGAGATGAAAAAAATGAACGGTTCAAATCGATACAAAACAACTCGTGTGGGCCCCACAAGGGAGATCCCACAAACTTCTAATTTGTGGGAATCCCACAATGGAGCCTTACTGTATATATATATAGCATTAACTATATATTATTCCTTCAAGTACTGAAATTTAACTATATATTATTCCTTCAAGTACTGAAATTTAACTATATATTATTCCTTCAAGTACTGAAATTATTATATACAGGCACCTTCAAGTGTGGAATCCCACATTTAAGGTTAATTGTGGGATAGGTCGGATGAGCCCACAATATATATATATATATATATTGCATTAACTATATATTATTCCTTCAAGTACTGAAATTAAACTTCTTGATATAGTGATCGATATTAAGAATTAGAATATGTATAAACAATGCTAATTCTGATACTGAAACATCTTTTTTCAAACGGGCCTTAAGATTCGATTGTAGGTTCTTAATGTAACCAAAAAAGTTAATAATATTCGAACCATATCAAATTACCAAAGGTGGTTTTGTAAACATCTTTGGTAAGATTAAACCAATGACATAAAAAATAAAAAAACAAAAAAAACCAAGAAGTTGAATTAGAAGAGCATAAAGCATGAACTATTCTCCAGAAGCCTTAAAACAAAATATAATTAAACTTCCCATTCCTATTATTTAAGCAAAACATTGTTAATTAAGAAAGGCCAGCGCTTCAATGAAATGCCCATGCGTTCTCTTCACAAACCTTGGCTTCTTCCTCAGGAGTAGATTTATTTATTTAAGGATTTCATTTGTAATGATTGTAATTGTTTATTTAGTGAAGGTATAACTGTTTCTTTAGTAGTATAACTGTTTTTTTAGTGAGTGTGTAACAATTTTTTTAGTCAATGTGTAATTTTTTTTTATTGTTTTATAGGCCTGCAAGTTTTTTTTTTGTTAAAAAATATTAGTGTAATTATTTGTAGTTATTTTTTAGTGTAATTGTATTTCTAAAATTAAGTTTCAATGTAACTTTTTTAAAAAAAATTCATTTTTAATTTCAGTGACAGTTTAACTGTATTGACGTGTAACTGTATTGAAATACAGTTACATTGAGTCCTTGTCAGTTTGTGTCTAAAGGTGTCAGCGCTCTCGTCAGAGTGTGTTAGCGCGCTTTAGTTTGCGTTAGAAGGATAAAAGAGGTATTATAAATTTTAGGAGATTTCATATTTTTGATCCGTGATATTTTCGTCAATATCGATATTTAAGATCTAAGGCAAAACTAATTGATTGGGAGAAGAGAGAAGAGAGAGGTTGTTGATGATGCGTTCCACAAGTGAGAAAAGTAGGCTTCATATGGGTGTTTGGAGTCAATGTTCTATATATGTGGACTGTCCTAATTGGTTAAACATAAGATTATAACTTTTGTGTCGTTGGAGTAAAAACTAAAAGTTATAACAAAAAGTTAAAAGCCTTGGTAGATATAGCGGTACATGCTCTAATAACTATTAATCATTTTTCACAAAAAATAAACATAGCTTATGTCCATTAATCATTATGCATGCTCAGAAGCAACCATTATTAATACACGTAAGCATTGCCCCACATAATATTAGGGAATAATTTTGGGCCTCAAAATATTGTACTTCAATCTTATATGGCACTATTAGTTGTACCCATCAATAGTTAAATTTTTTTTCATTAATTATACGCATCACTATTTATATATTATATTAGACTAAAATTATTTTTATTGAAAAACCATTTTATCTCTCATAAATTTAATTGCAGTAATTATTTCTGTTAAACTTTTATATTTAATTTATTATTTGTAACACTCAATTAAATTGTTGTTTGAAGAAACATTGTTTATCTCCATTGAAATCAAAGCTATTGAAGGTAAATTGAAAGCATCAAAGCTTAAGCCAGGTAAAACAATTCTATGATTTCCAACCATCATCACATTCTAGCTGCAAATGTATTGAAACAATATTAATGATTCACAAATCATGAAAAATCAAAGATATAGCTTAGTCACAAATACACAAAGATAAGCAAAGACAATAGAAGGCACTTTCAAAAAGAAAAGAAGATCTAGCAATGTACCATTAATCAAGCTTGCTTGTCCATTAAAATTGTTAAACCTTTTTTTTTCTTTTATGATTAATTTGTCGAAATTGTTGAACAATGTAGTGTTTCTTGTTTTTAGTTTTCTCTAATTTTAATTGGCAGATAAAAATATATTTTAAATCTTATTCTTTTATAATTTAATTGTGACCAAGGTGTTAAATTTCGAAATTTTCGGTGAAATTTTGCCGAAAATTTCATTTTTTAGGGGTATGAAAATTTTAACACCAACTTATTAATTTTTCGCCGAAATTTCAGTAAAATTTCGGCCATTACTCACACCTCAGTAAAAAACCCAAATTGATGGCTTTCTGGTTGGTTGTTGAGGCAAGGGAAGGGTACCATGAGGTCTAGTTCGATAAGAGGAAGAGATCTTAGGTGGTTTGGGGTCTCGTCATGGCCGGAAATGGGAGATCGCCGGCCGGAAGGTGTGACTGGTTTTGCATCACTGTGTCTTCGTGGATGGTCAGATGAGTGATCTGAAACCACCAGTGGAAAGGCGTCGTCGATAACTTTCTAACGACACCAAAATCACTGGAATCGGAGCTCAGATGAGAGAGATATAAGCAATCAAAGTTTGGTCAAAGAAGATGAGAGGAGAGAGAAAGTGTAGAAGAGAGAGAGTGCTCGGGGAAGAAGAAGACCAGATCTGATCTGACCTGCAATTATCATTTTGCCCTTATGCTTCAAATATTTGTAATTTGAGCTACGTAACTCCGATTCGCAATCCGTTTTCGCCTACATGCTCGTGAGTTTGAGTTCTATCCAGCAATGCGAAAATCATAATTTATAAAGATACAATTTAATTATTTCCTCTTAAATCCAAACTTTTATATTAAGGGTATACTCGTCCAAATCTTTAAATAAATCACCAATCAACGATCAGAGTCCAAAAATTTTTCCGATAATTTCTATGGGTTCCTCTCATCTTGTACCATTTTTTATCACCTTAACTTCAAATTTTAATTACCCATACCTCATTCAATTTAATTTACATCAAATTTTTTTAAACCCCCTAATTACCAAAAAAATTTTCTAAGCCCCCACCTATTTAAAAACTCTCCCAAAACCCCCTAAAACTTATAATGCCTCTTTTGCCCTTCTGACATACTCTGACGCGCGCTGACACAGACTGACGCGCACTGACGTGCGCGTTGACACGGATTGACGCGTGCCCAGTATAACTGTATTTTAATATAGTTACACTTCAACACAGTTATACTTCAATACAGTTACACTGTCACTGAAATTGAAACTGAATTTTAAAAAAATAGCTACATTGAAACTCAATTTCAAAAATACAATTACACTAAAAAATAACTACAAATAATTACACTATTATTTTTTAACAAGAAAAAACCCTTGCAAGCCTATTAAAAAAAAATTATACATTCACTAAAAAAACAGTTACACATTCAATAAACAAACAGTTACACCTTCATTAAAAAAAACAATTACATCTTTACTTAATAACCTAAATTCAGTTTTACTTGAAACTGAAAATAATTTCACTGAAAAATACAGGGGGTTTTGGAAGAGTTTAAGTTCATAATAGGGGAGTTTAAGTTCCACTTAGAAAGATAGAAGGCACACTACTCAGTGCTAGTATAGGGTATACCCCATAATGGTCTCTAGTAATGGCCAAGTGTGGATAACGTCCGATTAAATCCAATGCAATATCTGTAATAGTGTAAAAGAAGTAGAATTACGTATGGAGAAAAAATAAAATAAAAAAATCTAAGTGTTAGTAGACTCGGTACGTAATACTAATTCGTTATATACTTATATATTTAATTAAAACGTACTCTAGCTTACCAAATTGCAGTGCATAAGGAGATTAAGAAATAAGTGTAGCGCCATTTGGCCCCTTCTCTAGCATTAGGTCTTCATGTGGAGTTACAGAGTAGAGATATCTTGCCATCTCCCTATGGCCACTGAGATAAGCTAAGACAACTGGTAATTTGTTGGAAGCGTCAGCTATGCTAATTATTTTCTTGTTCTTTCTGAGCATGCATTTAGCCATTTGGATCATTCCATTATTGGCAGCAAGAGCTAGAGCTGTGTCACCATCATTGTCCTTTATTTCCAGGCCTTCCTCTAGCATGACTATGCAACACTAGGAGTTATAAACGGGAAATGAGGCTTTGGGAACAATGAATCGCTGGAAAAGAGAGATAGGGTTGGGGGAGAAAGAAAGATAAAGTGAGAATGATAGATAGTTAATAATTATAAAATCAGAAAAAAAAAAGAAAAAAAAAGGATATAATCGGAATATTAAAAATAAGAAAGTCAAATCTAGCTAAGTATAAGTTGACCAGGGGGTTTTGGAAGAGTTTAAGTTCATAATAGGGGGTTTTGGGAGAGGTTGATTTAAGGTGGAGGTTTAGGGAGAATCCAGCTTTAAATTGGGGGTTTATAAACATTTACATTTATTTTTTATTTTTATTATTTTTATTATTTTTTTTGGCCAAAAAAAGGTGGTGGAGTGATTTTTTGTAGCTAGGGCATAATCGAAAAATCCAGCTACAGTTAGGACAGTAAAAGGGGCCACCAGATTTTTTTTAATATATCGAGAATTTATCCAAAACCAAATAATATTGGAAAAACAAATATATGCTTGGAAGGAATAAGGATTAAGGATGATTCATGATAGTTTCTTAAACAAATTTTCACAGCAAAAAAATAAAATAAAAAGTAAATTTGCATTACAAAAAGAAAAAAATATTTTAGATTATTCATTTTTGAAGTTTTTTCTTTATTGTCGCGCATCTCACGCTGAGATAGAAGTTCTGATTATTATCAGACAGACAACACAGGAAGAAGGGTTTATAGAACAAATAATCCCACACGTTCTCACTCAGACTCCACAAAAGAAGACACCTAAAACGCTCCGAAGAAACCAAACCTTCAATTCCCAATTAAATTATTCTAGGGTTTATTTCAGGGCCTCCAATTCCTCTGGACAAGGTTTTCAATTTGTCTCGAACTGTGATTTGGTAAGTTACCCAGCTTTGATTATTGCTTGCTTGACACTGTTTACTTATTCGTTGTTTGGTTGCTGAGGAATTGGAGGGGAAAAAGTGAGAATTTGGAATGCATGCTTTTCTCACTAGATTTCGTATATTTAGCATTTCGTGGTTGAAATCAAGTTACCATTGATGGGGTTGAGGCAGTTTGAGTGGTAGAGTCTCATGGTGTGAGTTTCTGATTGTAGTTCCGTTTTGATTTGAGATGTAAAAATTGTTATAACAAGGGTTATTTACTGAACTTGGATCTTTAGGTATGGAAGAAAATGAAATTCTAATTTGTTAGCTGGAACTGTTCTAGTTCCTTTGTATATGTGATTGAATGCTATTCAATAAATTTGTTAGCACAGTTCAGTGCATTACACTAGAGCATTACAATAGTCGCTGGTTGAAATTCATTGTTGTATTGTTTTTTTAGAGCAAGCTCTTTATTTTGCGTTTTCAATATAGACTTTTTATTTTGTATCTTGATTTTTAAGGAATTTTGTGGAAGCTTGTGCCGAAGATCAAACCTGTGAAAACTGGTTTCATGCAAGAAACGTTTAGCATTGGAAACACTTGTTAAATTGAGCCATCTGCAATGTATGGCCAAGCTAATCATGGTCCTCAGTTTGGGCCGGGTCCTCCGACACCCATGCCACCTGCAAACCAACAGCGCCCACCAGCTCCTCCTCCCCTTCAATACCAACAAGGCCTTCCAGCCCGACCACCTCCTGTAAATCAGCAGGCTACATCTGCTATGCCACCTCAGACAGGTCAGCAGGGACCTTATTTATATCAGTGTGGTTTTCCAGCCCCACCTCCTCTTCATCAAAGTCAACCTATTCTACACGGTGGGATGCCAAATACAGGCAAACCTTATCTACACTCCCCCCAAACAGTCCATGGAAGCACTTTGGTATCACAATGTTACTCAAATGCTCAGCATAATGTGCAACATCCTTCACATACAGGGACCCAGAATTTGTATCGTATTCCTCCACCGTCAGTTGTGTCTCCTCATGGTCCTTCTCCTTGCCCAGACATGTTACAGGCTGCAGCACCGCATGGAGCATTACCTCCTCCTCCTCCTGCTGCTGCTACACAAGGACCAACACTATATAAAGCTCTGTATTCATCACAACAACAGACTGGT
Organism: Purshia tridentata; assembly: GCA_003254885.1. Lineage (NCBI taxonomy): Eukaryota > Viridiplantae > Streptophyta > Magnoliopsida > Rosales > Rosaceae > Purshia > Purshia tridentata. The sequence continues at coordinate 37,959 of QANT01002245.1, read as the reverse complement.
GGTGCACAGGGTTTTCAACATATTCCACCACCCCCACCCCCTCCCGCCCCTAATCTTTTCTCTCCCACTACATTTGGAAGTTTTGTACATTTAACCGTCGGAGATTCTCTTATGCCTAACATGGCTCCCCTACCACCTCCACCTAAGCCATCAGATGAGAAAATTGTTCATAAAATTGATTTTTTCTGTCAGCTTATTGCTAAGAATGGTCCTGGTATTGAAGATGTGACTCGTCAAAATGAATCTAAGAATCTAGAGTATGAATTTTTATTTGGTGGTGAGCCAGGAAGTGGAGCTGCAATTGCCCATAATTATTTCCTGTGGATGAAGAAGAAATGTACTTTGGCTTGTAAATTACATGAAGGGCAAAATGAATCACCATTGAAGTCTTCGGTGATTGATTCTTCATCTCAACCTGAACATTTGATGGTTTCATCTGGATGTAGCTTGCATGCTGATTCTGACATGGAGATGGAAGGTTAGTATAACTGATTTTGTTTTTCCCCTCAGTATTTATAATTTTTAAAGTCTATCATGATATTGTGTATATGCTAGGCAGGTGGCCATTTGTGAGTTTATAATTTCTGATCTCAATGCTCTTGGTATATATTAAAATTTCCTTTTTGCATAGATGTGACTGATATTTTAGTGAATTTTTAACCCTGGAAGCCTCTATATTTATTAAATGATCCAGAAGTGCTTTATGCATGATAATTTTCTGTTTCCATCTTGACCTGATAGTCTAAAATACTGAGTGATATATCATGTCGTATGTGTTGCACATTTGCTTTGAGCTTTGTCAAGCATTTGTCAAGTAACTGAAATGAGAGCTGAGAATTTGATTTCTGTGGGTGGATTCCAGATGATATCACCATGCCTGACAGAGACCAGGCAGTTAATGGTTCTATTTCAGCTCTAAACTGCAAGTCTGATTTGATTCATGGTGAGCTTGACGTGAAAAAGCAGCTACATGGACCACAGAGTTCACCAGAATGGAGCACACCCCACAGTGTCTCATGTGAAAAGGTGTCATGCTGTTTGCCCTCAGAACTGTGCAAACAAAGTGAAGGTTTAACTTCAAATTGTCCTCTCTCTCTCTCTCTCTCTCTCTCTCTCTCTCACTCACTCACTTTATTTATCACACACACACAAAAAAATTCTGCACATCTAATGTCTTAATATTCAGGGTAAAGTTACTGTCTAAAATTTAGGATATAGAATATTAACTAATATCTGAAGCCCTCCTTGGAAATTTTAATTCGAGAATGGACATCAAGAAATTTTGAGTAGATTTTGGATTAACAAGCCTTCTTGGAACTGGTAAAAAGAATATTATAGGTTTCATATGATTTGGAACTTTGACCCAGCTTATAATAACTTATTTACTCATGGTTACTCAACATAGTGGCAGAACATGAGTATTTCTGAGAGCAAGAGCAAGTTTATGTATCATTTGATGAATTTACCTTTTTTTAACCCATTCTGGAGTGGGTTTAAACTTAGATATGGGTGTTCAAGCCTTCTGCATCACTGGTAGATGCATACATCAATGTCATATTTAATTAGTTTCCAGAATTGTGTTTTCTCCTGAGGCTTGCTCATATTTATTGTTTATCCGACCTTTTTCCTGTTGTATGCTCAATAAGTTTATGTCTTTTTCTGTTCATGTCAAAATGCAGGGCCCAACCTCTTATTTGATCTAGGACAGTCAACCATTGAAAACTTGCCTTCCAGAGTTGATAATATATGTTCAACTGAAGATGCTGAATGTCCTTTGGCCAATTATCTGGAGAAATCAACTGTTCCCGGAGCTGATGATCAGAATATGGTTAGTGCTTCTGCAGCTGCTGAGGCCACGCATTCAGATGAGCTTTCTAATCAATCTATTAAAGTTGGCAGCCCATTTAGACTTCTACAAGACTATGCTTCTGATAACAGCTCAGGAAATGATGAAGAAGTCTTCACTGAAGATGTTAATGTCGTAATAGTTCCACCATCAGTTACAGCTGGTGCTAAAAGTAGCCAAAAAGGTGCTGGGTCGCATTTAGAGACATATATAGGATCTGAGAGTCCATGCGTCACTGATAAGGTGTCTGGGCTGCAATCTGAATTCAGAAAGTCTTACAAGGCTGCAAAATTCTCCCCAGATTCAGAAACACAGGTTAAGGATACCAGTACAAAATTAATCACAATTGAGAGTCACGAGGCTTTCCAGGAAAAAGATGCATTGGGTGGTGCTGGTATTGATATTGTTTCAAAGAGGGGTAAGTCTCAGGAGGGGAAAAAGGCTAAGTTTGAATCGGTTCCGCCAAAGGTGGATGAGTATGGGAGATTGGTCAGAGAAGGTTCCAGTGACAGTAACTCTGATGATTCACGCTATAATAAGAAGCATAATAAAAGAGGCAGAAGTCAAATACGCAGCCGCAGCCGCAGCCATTCTCCTCTTGACAGGAGGAGGAGGAGGAGGAGTCCACAGAGGAGAAGAGAGAAGCGAAGTCGTTCTCGCAGGTACTTCCAACCAATTGTACATGTACTGTTCTATTTGGTTGGCAGATTAGTTAATGTTGGCTTCAATTTTTTGTCCGGGGACTCTTTATTTGTCTTTTTGTTATGATTTCTTGTAGTATTTTATCTGTATAAATCATAATCTTCTTCTTCAATGTTTGTGCTCCAGTTGGTCTTCTAGGAATCGAAGAAGCAGGAGCAGGTCTCCCACTTTTAGGCGTGTAGGTAAGTTCAGAGATGACAATAAGAGACAGGACAGACGCCACATTCCAGAATGCTTTGACTTCCTTCGAGGCAGATGCTACCGTGGAGCATCCTGTCGGTATATGCACCATGAATATGACAAGATTGATGGTTCAAGTCGCCATATGAGCAAACAAAAGGATCTGGAATTTCAGCCTACTTTGAAAAATTCTAGGATTAAGGAAGAGATTAAGCCCACAAATCGGCATGATGAAATTAAAGGTCAGGAGATGAAACTCTGTCAAGGGGTGCCTATTGCTTCAAAAGATGGTCAGTGGATTGATCCTGATAAAATTAATTGTGAGAGTTCTAGAGTGGCAGATGCTACAATGCAGCTGCAGCAAATTATTCAAGAAAAGCTAGAGGAAGCCACCACTCAGATCCCTGACAATAAAGAATTTCAAGAAGTGCTTGAATTTCACCACCCATCCCTTCAGCTGATAAACTGTGCTGATAATATGAAATCTTGTGCTGATACTTCTCAGGATGTGCTTCCGCCCAAGAAAGTGTCTATAAATGAGCAATCTCAAAGCAATAATTTTGTGGCAAAGCTTCAAAAAGATGATTGTCCATCTCAGAAGACGGAAGATGCTCTCATATCTGATTCATCACCAGTTCAAGGATCCAAGACTTCTACAAATAAAGATACAATCTTATCAACTCATTCATGGCCCATCAAAAGTTCTAATGGTGAACCACTTTCATCAGAACAAGTTTCATCACAATTCATGGCTCCTAAAGAGTCATCTCTTCCCAGCTTTTCTGCTGCAAATATTCCATGTTCTTCACAGCTGCCCCCTCCTCCTCCTCTTTCACTTGTACAAGGTGCCAGTGCCAGTGCCACTCATGTGCCACAGTTGCAGAGGGATTACAACCTGATGCCACCCTATCCACTTCAGTCCACTCCTACAGCAAGTATTAATTCTTATCAAGATCCCTTACCCAACCAACGTGCTCAATTCTCTCTACCACCAGATTCCCTTTGGACATCCTTGCCACCACCTCCTCCACGGCCACTGTATGATTCATTGTTAAATGTAGGAACTTCTGCACAAGGTGTTTCTTCACAATTTCAGCAGAATAACTTGGTTCCAAGGAATGACTTCAGTTCTCAGACTTCTGTCAGGCCTTACCCAATTGGATTGCCTTCTCATTCTCAGGTTGGTGAGTTTCTGCATCAGATGTACCCTCCAGTGCGGGATCATCCTCGTTCTCTATTGCACAGGGAAGATTACGGATCAGGCAACCCATCAAGTCAATCATTTGGGGTCCCTGGTCTTATGAGAGAAGATCGCCTTACACATGCTCCCTTGCAGGATTTAAAGTCTTCGAACTCTTTTGCTCATGGCAACATACACTCACAACCTGCACCTTCCTCACGGGAATTAACTATGAACAAAATGCAAAATTTCTCAGGCGACAATTTTCTTTCAGGAGAACTTCTAAATTCATCTTTGCAGATTCCTACTCGTCCACAGAGCCAACAGCCAACCTATGGGGGGGTGCAACATCCTGTTGTTGATAGCATTTTGGGTGTGCCTGGGAAGACTGGTGTACAATACTCTGTAGGTGATAGCATTTTGGGTGTGCCTGGGAAGGATGGTCCTATGTCCCGATACCCTCCAGATCTTCTTGACAGAAATCAGTTGTCTCGCTTTCCTGATTTTGGGGCATCTAGAATTCCTACACATCATAATCCTTATGCAGCTACTTTTGAGCAGCCACTAAGCTCCAAATTCAGTTCTAACTTTCTCGTTCAAGAAAAGGATGCACCGTGTGGTAACAAATTTGGTGCTCCCTTCATTTTGAGCCAAGTACCAGTTGATGGGCTAGGTGTTGGCAGTGTTGAATCAAGACAGACAACTTCCTCACCAAGTTCTGCTAGAGCTGTTGGTCAGCTTTTGCCCAAGTCAGATGGTGAGCAGTATGATCCACTTTTTGATGGCATTGAGCCATCACCAAATCTACTCAACAAAAATGATCATGGCCAAAAGCATAAGCCCACCAGTGAATCCAATATCATGGTGAGGCTCAGTGGTTCATGTGAGCCATTGGATGTGGAAGAGAACAACATAAATAAAGAGGTCGGCACTGTTGCTTCAGCTACATCTATGGATAATCATTATAGTGAGACAACAGATGCAGAAGTGGGTGTTGTTGAGGACGAGAGCCCTAGTAATACTGATGACGCAGCAAACATGGCTGCAGGAGAGATTGAGATTGATCAGGTGGAGTCCCAAGGGAGGAGCAAGAAGAAAAAGGATTCCAGGTCAATGAGACTTTTCAAGACTGCTGTTGCAGATTTTGTAAAGGATATTCTGAAGCCATCATGGCGGCAGGGTAATATGAGCAAGGAAGCATTTAAGACCATTGTCAAAAAGACTGTTGATAAGGTCTCCGGAGCCATGAAGAGACACCAGATACCCAAGTCACAGGCAAAGATAAATCACTACATTGAGTCATCGCGGCGGAAACTGACAAAGCTAGTGATGGTAAATACATTTTTCCAATTTTATTCTGCTATTGGAATGGTATGGTGTTGTTAGTTGAGTGGAGATTTTGACGTACGTATGCAGACCCACCTAAATTTTTGGATAAATAAACTTATTGCTATCTGTATGATGAGTGGAGGATCTATGATTTAAGGCTCAGCTGATGCTTGGGTTCTTAATACAAGAATATTTCACAGGGCATGTTCTTGGTGATGAATGGCCCATCATTTGATGGGATTCATTCAGTGAAACCTGCAATTTGTTAATAATTTTCTAATGGGAACAACAAAAAAGAAAATTGTGATTGAACAGCTTTATTTCACACTTGCTCATTCTGAATTGCTACCCATGGTCAGAATTTACTTTTGCTTTGGTTGCTTCATTTAATAAGGGGCATGACCATAAAAGAAACTTTTCCTGGAAAGGTTTCTTTATTGGTTGGTCTGCGAAGCTGATTTCCTCATAACGCAGCATTTTTATGATGCTTTTCAGTAAAATTTCCATGCTTATAGCATCATTCTTTTCTTTATGTGGTGTGCAGGGTTATGTTGAGAAGTATATCAAGTTGTAGATCTTAGCTGTGATTCCAGCAACCTGCATGCAATGGGCAGAAGATTTTGATCAGACGTTTACGCTGGTTATTCTATCATTTGGAACTTGTCTTCCTATGCTGATGGAGCTTTGGAATTGATTTGATTTGCTTACAACACTTTATAAATAGATTGGGAGTTTTAAACCGGTGTTGGTAGATGATGTCAAGTTCTGTTTTTTGTATAGTTTGTCCCTGCTACTGGAGGGATATGCCATTTTAGAGGCTTATGTGAAGATCAGATGAGAGTGCAATGACGGCAGTTTAATTAGCAACCCAACCTTAGCAAGGTTCTGCGGCAGCTGCAGAACATGTATGTAATGTGATTCTTTGAATATCATTATTGTGAAGTTTCTTTTCTGTAGTGGTCTATTCAATATTGTATATTCTAATTTTGTAAAAGCCATGTTTATACAATTGTTTATGCACGAGGATTAAATATTGTATGTGCTTTCAGACGTGACATTCTTCTCACTTGTGGCACGTAGATGCATATATTTTAGAAAAGGGAGCTTCCGAATTAGTTTATTCCCAAAAGTATTTTATTTCAATTTTGTTTTAAAAAAAAAAAGAGGGAAAAAGAGAATAGCTTTGAGAAGAACACAAATTCTAAAACCCGAATCCAAAGGAAATATGGTAAAAAAAATGGTAAAAAGAAAAAAAAACATTAAAAATAAGAAAGGGGTATTATCATAAAGAGAGCATATTCTTTACTAATTTTTTGATATCCGTTTGGTATCGGACATAATCTTCATTGACTACCAAAAAAGGGGTAAGGAATCTGCTCTCCATTCAAAGACCCAACATGGCACAACTTGGCTCACACAAAACATTTCTGGTTTCATCTTTTAATCCTTTTTGAGTTTTGAGTTTTGACATAACTTAGCTCACACAAAACATTGCTCTTGTTCTTTGGAGTAACCTTAACCAACCAACACTTACACATATTTAGATCAAAGTACATAAACAGCACAATAACCTAATATATTTCGTCCAGACATACACAAGTGTTCCAGTAAAGGACCACACATAGGATAATATAGGGAGGCTTCATTCTAAAAAGAGCTAATTATTTAACTCAAGGTGTTCATAACTTAACATCCAAGGGGTGACCAGAGCCACCACCATTGGCCTAGAACGGTGATGTGCCTCATGTCCCCGCCACCGGCATGCTTGACAAATTCAGCTGCCATGACAAACACATACTATCCTCACGTTCCCTTTCAGGTACTGGTACAAAAAGCCTTCAATACACCTCCCATTAGGCCATTCCCAGTGGTTCTCACACAAGGCATTCTGGCTACTGCTTCCATTCCATTCTCCAAAATATTTTCATTGGAATCATTGTCACCTGCAACATTGTCATCTGTTTGTACGTTCTATAAATTCCCCATTTGTTTTAGTGACTACCCTTAGTGGGATTTAATCAAAATTTATTCTAAATTTTACATGTTTTTATTCCCCCAAATGATTTTATGCTTTTTGGTTTTAAAGCTAGTTTAAGAATTTGATAAACTCCTCAGCATCAATATTCAAATGTCAACTTCACAGAATAAAATTCGTCTCCGGAAAAAGTACCAAAATAAAACCAGAGAATTTTTCCATCAAAATGGAAATTGTAAAAGAAAACAAGAAATAGAAAATTTTAAGCTATCTTTTACATCTAATTGGAAATGGAAAAGCAGAAGAATGTGCATCGCTGCAATTGCAAATCATTCTTTTGCTGCTAAAAAAGGAAACCTACAATAGTTACCAACTTCTTCTGATGAGAAATCTCTCTCCCATAATGTATGAAGCTGTTCAATTTGAATTAGAGGGACTAATCAAGAACTCACCAGGTTTAGATGAGTGCTACATACTATTATACTACTAGAACTTTAAACCTAAGACTGTTGGAAGGTGGCAGCTCACAACAATTAGCAAATTCTGTATATCCCCTGTCATATGCATCTATGATCACCCTGAGATGACAAATGTACAAATAGCTGGTGGTTCTTCATTTTTGGCTATGTTCAGAAGTAATCCTCAACCAAACTGTTTCAATTAAATGTTGTTGCTGCACTGTGTCCTTCAGTTGTTAGTTTCCTGTCATCTGTCACCACAAACAGCTAATCAGCCCATCAGAAGATCATTTATTATATTCAAGCACCCACTAACTTTAAAATGATGAACCAGCTTAAACTACATCAAGTTTAAAATCCATGTGCAGTTACAAAAATGAAAGACATGCAAATTTGCTTCTCATAGCGTCTGAATTTACTCAAGTCGCTTTCTTTGCTTGGGCTTCTGATGATTTGGGTGCTTCTCAGAGTATCATCTAATGGTTTTGGTGCTTCTGATTGTTATCAGACAACAAAACTAATAAAATACAATGCCATATTATTGGATCTTATTAGCTTCCATTTGAGTTTACACCACGGACGCATAATACTGGTCCTCAAACAAGTATAGCAAAAAGTTCAACAGCAACAAATAATCAGATGAGAACATAATAGTGGTTTAATTGATGTACGGACCATGTCAGTATATAAGTGAACTTGTCAGATTAACCATCAATGGCCGGAGCTGGTAATTTGGTATGTTAATGAAAGACAATGTCATAGTAGCATATCCATGTACATATAAGGCTATAAACCTGTAACAGGCCAAACAGGCCAAATAAGTAATTAAATACTCATTACATTTATACCTTGGTTTAGGGATGAAGCAACAGTAGTATTTGCTGTGGCAGGCAAATTTTCATTTGTATCTCCAGTATTGGAATTTGGTGCATCAGTTGTCCTGTGACTCTTGTCTTCTCCTAGAACTTCAGTGTTCGAGTTTGCAGTATCACTTTTCTGCTTATCACCCAGATTCGAAGGAGTCACTGACAGCAAAGGGTTTGCAGTAACCTGCATAAGAGTCCAGAGTTTAAATGTTATCCCACAACAGATAACATTCTTGAGTAACCAATAATCTCATGATGCATGGAAAAACCAGCAACTGAATAGAAAGATGCGAGCGCTGCTGACTTAGATACACCATGTCATGAGATTAGAAGCACAGAGAGAGAGAGAGAGAGAGAGAGAGAGAGAGAGAACTTTATGGAATAATCACGAAAGAATATTTACAAAGATAATTGCACACAATTTTCCTTTTCATAAGATCAACCATTTTTAATTATCTAAAAACACAAATTATAACCCACGAACTGAAGCATCTCAAGAATGAACCACTTCAATAGCATGAGAAAACACATTAAAACACTAAATGAGTAATAAATTATAATAATTAAGTATGTATATCAAAAAGGAAAATACTGCGATATCAAACTAATGCCATAACCGTAATTTTATATTTCATGCTACATCATGCCATCATGACAGAATACACAGGACTGTGTTGTAAAATTATCATTAAGCAATCTTTTAATACTGGCAAAACAGCACACTTCCATGGACCCTGTCCAATATAATGAAAAGAAAGATCTGACCTTATGCAGGTGAGAACCATCAGAATATGCTTGATTCTTTGAAATGGAAGCTGCAGCAGCTTCTGTCCGGTCATGTGATATGGATTCCTTTCCATGAATATTATCTGCCTCTCTGTGATGTATTGTCTCTTGCCCGATTCCTTTAGAAGTTTTTGATTTGCTGTTGTAATCACCATTTGACATTAAACCACCTGCTTCGCTGGTAGCCCGCTTCCTGATATGAGAACCACAGAATCAAAGTTAACCCACAATATTCTAATTTTGGTATGGAGCACTTATTGGAATAAATTGACAATATTAATTGGCCATATTCTTACCTACTGGAATTAGGAGTAGCTGTGTTGAAAATGTCTGGCTTGCTAGAAAACAATATACCACGAAGAGGCTTTCCATCAATAACAGTTTCAACCGTATATCCATCAAAAAGTCTCTCCGTAACCTTTGCTTGAAATGTCTTCTTCCCCTGGAGAAGCTGGGATTGATTCAATGGAATATTCTGCCTGCCTGCAGTCATAGCACTAGATTTTTTAAGCTACATGCAATGGGATATTCCCTTTTCAAGAAAATATTCAACTAGGGTTACTTTTCCTTTTTCTGTTTCTTAAATAGATAGCCAATACAAGTCAACTGCAATCATTACAATTCCTTTTGGAAACATGTGCATTTGGATGCAAAAAACCTAATGGGTCACTGTATCTGTAAAAGTAATACTAACATGGTTGGCCATAAAATGGAAATGTTGTGGGTTGGCGCATATCAGCACCAGTTCCAACAGCAACAAGAGCTTTTTCGTGAGCAGATGTGAGATTCTGTTCTTGGCACTTAAGCTTTAATTGCTTCCTCAAAGATAATTTCTCTAGTCTCCTTTCACTCTCCCTGGTGAGTCCTAAAATTAGAAATTATATCAGATCAGTAAAACTTTCATCACATATTCCAAACTCATTTGAAGATCATAATAATTTAATATAAATAATTCAGGGAATAAAATGAAAAGATCATACTTAACCTGTGTGCAAGTAATACATATCATCCAGTGCCTCAAGACTTTTATTGCAACCACCAATAAACACAAGAACACCTCCCTTCACTGGATCCAAACAATCCCCAGCAACAGAAAATCTAGTAGAAGGTCCATCACCTGCAGTTATCACCTGGGTCCATACACCAGTATCTGCACCGACAATGGGATAGAGTGGGGAATTGGGATAATTGAGGATGCAAATCCATAAAATTAATCCCCAGGGAAGAAAAAACGAAGCTATAGCATACGGTACATGTAATCCCGGGTGGATACACAAGAAGATCGATAATCAGAAGGATCAAACAATGCACAAAATCAGGTAACCAAAAGGGTGAAAAAAAAAAGAACCATGTAGAACATGTTGTGACTCTCACTTTAGTGATCTAATGTCAATAATCAATCTGATGGTTGAACAAGAGGTCAACTGATGATTGTCTATCACCAGATTGACCTCAATCATCCAAGAATTTTATTTATTTATTTAATATGTGGCTATGTGAATTCCATCACATGACTTCCTACCTATTGCACAACATAGGTTTGAAGAAAAATAATCCCACCATGAAAGTAAAAGTTTTCTGCTTCACCTAAACCAAAGTATACATACATACAATACATTGGTGTATACAAAATATATATACATAGCTGGAAAGACATGAATATGTTTCAGAGAATTACTTGATACATACCAACATCAAGCATATGCAGGTCATTGTATAGATTTTGGGCATCTGAGAATCCCCCAAAAACAAATAAGTTCTTCCCAAAAGCAACAGTTGAATGACCAGCTCGGGGTGGCAAAAACTGTCCTGAAGTGTTCAGCTCCCTCCACATTAGAGTATCTAATCAAGTGCAGTTAATGCCAGAATTATACAAGGTAGATATCATACACAATATCCCCATGTTAGATAAAAGCAATATTTAAACAAAAGTAACAATTTCTTTCAATATACTTGGCTACCGAGATTTAAGAAAATTATGATACCTGCATCAAGGATATGGACATCAGACATATAGTAGTCATGATCCACATCTTGACCACCAATCACAATTACTTTGTTCTTACAAGACGAGCAAGTATGGCTATCACGTGGAGAAGGTGGGGTGCCTGATGTTGTTGCACGTTTCCATACAAATGTCTCTACAAGATAAGAGAACAAAAAGGATAAAACATTTACAATGTGATATCTGCGTCGATCAGTGACCATGTTATAGCCAAGTATCCAAGACCAAAGTAAATGTAAAATCCCAAGCCAAAATAAAAACTGAATGTGATGTCCTATGCCTACAATACTCACCCCCTCCTTCCTCCAACTCTCCAAGTATAGAGTTAACAGAGAGCAGGAGGACAGAGATTGTCCTCTGCAATACTATAAACCTTCCAAAGCACTAAAATGTCTGGTTACAGTCCTAAGACATAGACAGAATACTTATAGACCTTATTGATTAGCAAGCCAAAAACTTCATACCCTAATAAGGTCCAAACGTTATCCAAGACAATACTTATGCTAAAGAGATAAATCCAATAAGTCAAACTCGTAATATCCATGTGAGGTAGTACCATGTAAATGCATATTTATTATTTGTACAATAAATTTTTGATAAAAGTAACTCAAACCAATCTTCACCAAAGTGACTAATAAACTAAACTTATATGGAAAACTTACCTGTATTCACAATGTAAAGATCATTGTAGTACACTTCATCAATATCATTAGCAGATTTTCCACAGCCACCAAATATAAATAGTCGTTTCCCAACAAGGGCTGCACCATGACCCTCTCGTGCCTCTGGTCCCTCGCCTCTTAAACTTGGAGATATCCATGTATGTGAAGCTACACAAACATTAAGAACGTTAGTGAGCACACTAATGTATGCACAGTACAGAAAGTAATAATAAAGACTTGATATAATCCCTAAAAGCTAATGGTTTCAGTAAATTTTGTGAATTGAGAAATCTGGTTTCATCTCGTAATGGTACAGAAAATAAGTTAACTGTCACCATGGACTTAGAATCATCTGATTGACGTACTTTTCCCAAAATAATATTTCACTAGCTAGCTGATAGTGTCTAAATAAATAGAAGGGTGAGCAGACAAGCACACCATAAAAAGAGGCTAACTAAAAGCAAGGATAAATCACTCACAGGTGTCTAATATATGCAAATCCTTGAGAGGGTTCATCCCATCTGTACCCCCAAAGATAAAGAGATTATCACCAACAGTGGTACAGCTGTGGCTGTCCCTTGGAGTTGGCGGTGTGCCTTTCATCACTGGCTGGCTCCATGTATGCGTAGCTGCAGTCAGCAACTCAGAAAGACATAATGAACAATCTCAAACAATCTCCATAGAATGCAATAACACGTAGGCGAATGCAAAGTGCTACTCTATTAACACCTAGTGGAAAATTTGAAACAGAAAATGAAAAGCTCATCGGTGAGCATTATTCAGAATTAAATTACCAAAAAAAAAGACCTTAGGAAGTTAACCAGTGAAAACGCTAAAAATAAAAGTTCAATAGCCTTTCCAAGAAACATTTACGCAGGTACTGTTGCAAAAATTAACCCATCACAATTTTGATTCCAAAAGGGTAAAACCCATTAAAAAATTACCAGATTAAACCCAAAAAAAACCCTAATAACAATCCCGCTAGCACCGGCATGGACATTAATCTACAGGGTGCATTATAAAAATTCAAACTTTGTCCCATAAAATTCACATACAACAATGCAAAACAAAGATTGCACAAGTCCCACGAAGAACGTGTAAATAAAAACATAAACCAAGAATCCCGGGGAAAAACATTTGAGCATTTGTGAAGACCCACCAGTGTCAAAGACGTGAACTTGGTTGGTCTGACAGTTATCTTTGCCATAACCCCCAAAGACATAGACGAACCTGCCTTCTTTAATGGCGTTACAGGTATGTCCCCACCTCTTCCCTGGCCCATATATCTCACCCAACACTTCTTGTTGTGGTTGTTGTTGGTGAGCTTGTTTAGGGTGCAGCTGGACCCTTTCCCACCTCATTTTCTGGGTAACAATGGGCAGAGAGAGACCGAGTTGGTAGAAATTGCTGAAAAGTGAAAGATGTGAAATTACGAAGATGAAAATTTTTTTGATGGGTTTGTCTGGGATTGAGTGGATTTTTTTGAGTTCATGCAAATGAGGAACTAAATAATTGAAAATAATAAAAGAAAGGGTCCAAAACAAGAGCGAGATAAACGAGAGAAAAATGTGTTGATTAGGGAGGTGATTTGGGGATTTATTATGATGAACAGAAAAATAAAAATAAAAAGTAAAAAAGTATGATATTATACATAATAATAAAAAATTTATAAAAAAGCTAGTTTACCTTGAGAAAAAAAAAAACAAAA